>JAQFYM010000020.1:0-188562 GCA_034694785.1 Agrenia bidenticulata | reverse complement strand
TAACTAACGATAATTTGCAATCATAGTTTTAAGTAAGTGCACAGGAGTCGGGCTATATGAAGTTGTACAGGGAAGTTTTTCTTTTATGTATAAAAGAGGAGTCAACATTGATTGGGTTAGTTGAATTCACTTTCCTTGCCCTGTTGGCCCAGATAAACTTGAATTTACAATTTTATCATTCAAGGTTATTAAAAGATTAGTTTATCTGTGGACAACACCCCTTTATTGCAAAACAACTTACCGGAGAATGTAGTCCCATTAAATTATTACAATCCAACTTATCAAATCTTTCTAATAGGAAACTAAGAGGAAAAATTAAATATTTAATCCTCCAAGCTCCTGAAAAAAACCTGAATTTTGAAATGGAATACTGGAATAAGAAATTATTTTGTTTAATAACTGGAGCCAGTCGAGGAATCGGTCGCAGTATCGCAATAGAATTTGCCCAGAAGGTTTCTCCAGGCTCAGTCTTTCTCCTGCTAGCGAGATCAGAGAAAGGACTTGAAGACACTAAAACAACAATTGTGAACAACTCTAGGAATACAGTAACGGTGATTCTGACAAGTACCGACCTCGGTCTACCCGATTCTTCCCGTTTTCGATCTGCCATCGAGCTAGCGCTTAACAAAAGCGGCTCTAAAGCTTCAGACTTTCAACATGCTATGATCGTTCAAAATGCAGCCAGCCTTGGAATCCAAAGTGGACTGAAAATTGCAGAAATGGATAACCTTTCCGACATCGAAGATTACTACTCTTTCAATCTATTCTCCTTCATTCTTCTGAATACAGAGTTTTTCAAAATCTTCAAGGAATCTGATTCATCTAAGCAACTAAGGAGTGCTGTGCATATCAGCTCCCTTGGAGCTGTAGAGCCCTTTAAGACTTGGGGCCTCTACTGTGCCGCAAAGACAGCGAGGGATATGTTATTGAAATCCATTGCATTAGAATCTGGCATTCATTGCCTCAATTGGGCTCCAGGGTCGGTGAACACTGCAATCTACGAAGAAGCCGTTAAGTTCACCGGTGATCCGGACTTGTCTAAAGTTTTCGAAGAGAACCGGAATGCTGGCAAAATACTTACATGTGAACAAACTGTCATCAAACTCATGCGGGTTCTCGCAGAGCAGAAGTTTATAATGGGAGAGCATGTTTCCTACAGTGATTTCGATTGACGCACACATGATACTTACTTAAATTATATGTTTAATAAATTTTGCATATCAATTTATATTGTTGTGATTTCCAGACACTCTAATATTATTTTAGTAAATTGCATTCCCCATATCAAATTCAAGGCGGTTCCGCTTTGACCATTGCATTAAGAGTAAATTCTAAGGGAAACTCATAATTTAAATTAAAATGTCATTTCCTTTAGTTCAAATTGAAAAGGGGGGCTTGTTAATGAGAGTATTTGCATTGAAACAGGAGGGCATAAATAGAGGTGCGTTTCCCAAACCGGAGGCTCATACTTTCATAAAGACTTGAAGTTGCTTCCATGATGGTACTATTAAACCGTTTCGTTTTGTCTGCAGTACTTTTGCTCCATACTCTGGTAAGAGGTGCAAATCCTAAATTCTCGACAAGGATAATTAATCAAGTGGATTTTAAAACAATTTACAGATAAATGTGAGCAGTGCGGATGAAAAATGTTCAGACATGGTACAAGTGCTCATGGCAGGTCAGATGTCAACAATCGTTCCTTGCATCAATGAAATGGGCTACAAGACTCCCAAAGAACGAGGACAGGGTTATAATGTAAGGTCATTACATTTTATTACTTGGATTTCTTTTATATTCAAAATCCTAATTATAAACTATTCTGAAACTTTGAAATTGCAGTGCATAATGAAGTGTATACTATCAAAGGCTGGAGCGGTAAGTGGCTTGATTTTTTAAAGTCAACTATTTTAAAGGAAACAATTAATGGGTCAAAATCAATGCGATGCTTTCAGCTAACATCGGGTGGGAAAATAAGTGTCATTGTGGGAATCACATTCATCTTGGAGCACTTTCCAAATGAGTATATTGAAAAAGCTCTGTTTGAGATATCGAAATGCCAAGATTTTGCAAGTATGTGGTTGGAATAATTTGGTTGTTTATTCTTGATTTTTTTAAAAATAATTCTTGTCTTTTTCTAGATATTGACGTTTCAGATCCAAACGATAAATACTGTGTCAAAATGCGACCCCTTGTTGAGTGTGGTGTTGACTTTATTTTCAACGTAAGATTAAGATTCTTTAACCGGTCCACTTGTAAAGTATTTAAAAATATATTTAATGTATTGTAATATTTTCAGATATGCAAGTAGCAGGAAGGCCAAGATTGAACAAAATTATACTACTTTTATCCATGGGGCAAATATTGTTGCATTAAAATTATTTTCCTCACGATTTATCCGTGTCAAAATTTCAAATTGATAAACATTTAAATAAACAAATATCCAGTTTCCAATAGGACAATAATTTTTTTATTTTTTCATATCTGCTTAAGACTTAAAATTCGTCTATTGCAACGGTTTAATAAATTCTTCTTATTGTTCATAAAAAAACGAAAATTTAGAGAACAGTCTATGAGTTTATTTCATTTCGATCAAGACTATTGGAGGATTTGTTTTATTGATACAATATCTATCAGATCATGAAAATCATTAGGTTTTAAATAGCCATTAACATCTATACTTTTAGTAACGATGTAATATGTAATATTATATCTAGTTCTAAGCCTTTTTCAAAATAATAGCAATAAGTACGCAAAATTTGCTTGGCTATGTCATGTCACCTTAGTGATTCAATGAATTTATTTAAGTAAGGGCTAATAATCAGTATTATGCTCCACAGATTTGGACAACTAAATTTTTGGACACTTACAGTTTATGGTCTGAATTTCATTCTAACGCAGCAAAGTTCTATTTTCCACAAACTAAGTTAATAATCCTATTATTAAAAAATATGATGTACTTTAATAAAGTAATCTAAAAACCATCTACAATTTCTGACATGCATTTTTTTTATTATTGTCCTATTTAGAGTAAATAGATTAATGAAAATACTTCAGGTTTTTAACTTAAAATTATCTCTGTACTTAGAATACTTAAGCCATGTGAATCCTTTATTGGGCTTTAAACCGAAGACGTTGAGAAATGTTGATCGCATTATCGGATGGGCGGGCACTTGTATTATAATAAAGTATGAAATTACAATTATTTTGGTGTGGAATGGAAAACGGAAAGTCATCCAAACTATCCTCCCATCATTTGGTCCTCGGAACTATAATATTGTTATCATACCTACTATCAACCGTTCAAAAACATGAAGCGGATATATATTGTTGTTCTTAGTTATGGGTTTTATAAAATACATTTTCTGTCAAAATTATACATACTTTCCAATTACAACTTGGCCTGACTTTAATAATAGAATAAACTTACTATTTTACTTGTCAAAAAATTATACTTATTATAATATAAATAGATATGGTATTATTTGACTGAAACCGAATCCCCTTTGTAGTTGATAAATAGAACCCCGAAGCACATTGTTGTTTCCATTAACCGTCCTTTCTCTGTCTTGACGTAACGTAACTTGAAGTCCAAAAGTGAGCATCATGAAATTTTCGAATGCAGCCATCGTCTTTGCGCTCCTTACTTTTCACTGCACGGTAAGAATTCGATTTCTAGACTTATGATTGAATTTAATCGATGTTTAATATTTGAATTTAAACTATTTGGTTGCAAATGTGGATATCATTGCAGACGGAAACGAGTGCAGATGAATGCCACGATTACGTCAAGTCAATGTTGACCGTGATGTTGAAAACTGTCGTGCCGTGCATAGAAAAACTTGGTCTAAAATCCGCCGCGGAGAAAAAGGCCAAAGTCTTCGTAAGGAATAACTTTGTATAATTATCAATGCGCAAAGTATAATGAATCAAATATTTTCAATATTTTAGTGCGTCATGAAATGCGTTCTACAAAATTCTAATATGGTAAATTGAATCAAATATTAAGATTGTATGATATTAATGTTAGGAGATTAAATTTTTACTTTGAAATTAAAAAAATTCAACAACTTTTATTACAGATTGGAGCTGACGGAAAAGTGGACATGAATTTGGCCACCAAACTGCTTGAGGGTGTCCCTGATTCAATCAAAGACAAAGTTATTACTGTTGCTGCCGAATGCAGTCAGTTTGCAGGTATTATTGTTTTAATCTATCAGTTAAATAATTTTTATGTCATCAATTGAGAATAATGTTTCGAAATTTTCATTTTTTATAAAGCGGGTTTGGATCCCTCAGAAGCTAGTTGTCAAAGCTATGAACCCTTTATTTCATGCATGACAAATTTTTCTGTCAAGGTGAGATATTTATTTTAATGTCGGTGTTTGGAAGGAAGAATAAGTTTATTCTTTTTTTTTACAGTTGTGCTAATATTACCCGAATTATGCGTGAAGAAACCAGAGGAACATCATCAGCTAAATGACGAACTGGTTCGCACTAGTTGCTGATTCCGTTATATTAAAATTATGTAACTATTTGAAGAAACAATAAATTCTGATTGAGAAACAACAAAATTCATCCTTAATGCATTTTACTTATCTCACAATAAATACTCACATAAGACGAAATGGTGGAAATAAATATTGCAGCTTAAAGTAAAAATTAAGATACATTCATTGAATTTTTTCCCCTGCGGCGCCGTTTCTAATTACAAGTTCAACTAATAGCAAAGTTGGCAAAACTCAAAATATGCAGTTTTACATAGTTTTTAATGTTGCACTAACATAAAAAAATTCATACTAAGATAACAATTGAAATGCTGTTTCGAAATATTCTCAGTAAAACAATCCATGCTGCACACAGTTTCAACTTTTCAGGACTGTAATTTATGAATTCCTATCAACTGCATTCATAATTATATGGTTGTCCCAAAATTTAACTTTGGAAATATAAATAATAATATGAAAAAGTCTACCACTGCGTATTTTTGTCAGCGAAAATATCCATTCCAAGTAAGACACCATAATTACCATTATTATATCCGATATTCTCTTAAAGAGGATAAGTACTATTGGGCCGGATGAGGCGTAACTTAATTTTATGGCATAAATCCTCCAAATGTAATCACAGAGATTTAAAAAATTATCAAGACAACAAAGCTCCCCTTTTCATTGTGAATAAAATAAATTGTCACCGAATCCATAAATATGACTGATGTTCTAACATGATGAGGTTGTAGCCGTTAAGTTTTTCCAGCAGAGACTTAAGCTCCAATTTTTTTCAGACGGTAACAAAATGAAGACATTTACAATCTTACTGTTATGTGCCGTCTTGGCCGCATCAATGGTAATTAAAAACATTTACTTTCTCTTACAAATGCATAGAACAAATATTTGATAGTGATTTATTTGTCTGCTAGCAAGGAGCTCAAGGACAAGATAAGACATGCAAAGCTGCAATCTCTGACATGTTAAAATACCAAATGCAGGCCATCACGAAATGCACAAAGCAGTTAGGCTTTAAAGGGAAAGAAAAAAATGAAAAAATGAACGTAAGCTAAATTTTGATCTTTCATAAAGAGGCATGTTGATTATTCTCTTTAATCCTTTTTTATCAATAGTGCATCATGAAGTGCGTTATGATTGCCAGTGGCGCCGTAAGTACTCGTGAAACAAAATATTGAATGCTAATCCAATTTCATTTATAATTTCTTTTAGCAGTTTTTTTAATTAATAAATTGAATTTTTTTGCATTGATATTGATAGCTAAGAGCTGACGGGAAGATTGAAATTGAAAACGCAATGAGTTTTGTTTTAGAGTTCCTTCCCCTGGATGTCTTAGAAAAAGCCCTTACTGGAGCAATGAAATGTCAACGATTCATGGGTAGGAAGCAACTTTCAGCCTTAATTTAATTTTCTTTTAATTTAATGATTGCATTTCCCTGTTCCAGACGCTTTGGATCCTGTTGAGCCTACTTGCAGTACTTATGCACCTTTTGTCAAGTGCCTCACTGGATTCATCATGAGTGTAAGTGTTCTATATAATAATATCAGATATCGGAGAAGTAAATTTAATTTCAGCAAATTGACATTGGACTTAATCAAATATTGCAGTTGTGCAACAAGTAATCGCCCATGGGATATTGGAGGGACCAGTTTTTAATGAACCTAAAGCATTGAGGTTGATGGATACCAAAGCCTATTATTTAATAAAATTAATACGTGATGAGTTGATTTACAAGTTACTATTTACATCAAAAATGTAACCCGAATAAATAAAAATAATTTTGGTGTCAAAAGACTTAGATTGGCTTTATTGAATTTTTCATCACTGAAATGCAAACGACCCATTCAATTAAATTATGCTCGTTTAAAATCATGGAGCTTAGTGATGCATGAAAAGTTTCTAGCCTTGAAACTAGCTGGCAGTGCAAAGTCAAATCAATTAGACTTAACTGATGTTGATGGAGGTTGTACAATTAATTTAAGCTTCAAAAAGTAAATCAATGAAGAAATGCTCTGAAGCATTTGTCTGACTTATGTTCGTATATTCTTAGAAGCCCAATGTGTTCCAATATCCATTAGTTATTAAATGAGTTGAAGTAGTAGTTGTTAATTTTTCCACATACATTTATTGTTAGGATT
This sequence comes from Agrenia bidenticulata, assembly GCA_034694785.1. Taxonomy (NCBI): domain Eukaryota; kingdom Metazoa; phylum Arthropoda; class Collembola; order Entomobryomorpha; family Isotomidae; genus Agrenia; species Agrenia bidenticulata. The sequence goes on along the minus strand of JAQFYM010000020.1, from coordinate 181,921 downwards.
TTAAGTATACAAATGGATCCGTTCAAAAGTACGCCATGACAGAGCTGGGAAATGCGTTTAAAAATTTTATAATTCAATCTTATTCTAATAATTGAATATTGAATGCAGTATGGTATCAAATAAAATCTAATCGTTTTAGGAAACAGAATAATTGGACTGATTCTTGGGTTTGTGGTTCTGGTAACGGTGCTAATGGGCGTTGTGGCAATACTGTATTTTTTCAAAGAGGATTCATTGACGCCAATTGAAAGAGCAAGAGTGATACTGAAAGACGCACCTTTAGTTGATGGGTAAGCATAGTAAGATATCTGATTTCCTTTTAATTAATAACAATGATCTCAATTAAGAAAGCCCATTTTTATCACCCAAGACATAACAACTTGGCCTACAATATCCGAAAACTGGTTTTCAATGACTTAAGAAAAGTAGACTTCACAGCAAATGTATCTGATTCTGAACCTTGGAAATCCCACGAGACTTCCCAAACGGATATCCATAGGCTTCGAACAGGGCATGTCGGTGTCCAAGTCAGAAGAATACAATACAATTGATATAATCTCTGCAATACAATTTTATAAAAGCTACTAAATGTTATTATTTTGAAGGTTTGGGCTGCTCGGGCAGACTGTGACAGCCAGTACAAAGATGCAGTTGCCATTACTTTAGAACAGATCGATGTTATTAAGCGATTTATTGAAAGCTATAAAGACGATTTTATGCTCGTTACCAACTTAGAGGGTAGGTTATCATTATAAATACCTTTAAAAACATACGCCAGGAATGTTTCAATTGAATCTTTCTTAGAAATTGAAAAGGCGCAGGATGAAGGTAAAATAGCAAGTTTTATTAGCGTCGAGGGTGGGCATTCCATTCAATCCAGCTTATCCGTTTTACGACAGTATTATGATCTCGGTGTTCGTATTTTCACTTTGGCTCACACTTGCAGCACCCCATGGTAAATTAAATCTTAATGAAAACTTGAGTGAGGTTTTTGACGATTGTTTTTAGGATAGATTATTCTAGAGCTGATCATTCTAACAAATCCTTGAGGATAGTATCTTACAGTCATGGAATTTCTACTTTTGGGGAGGTATGCGAGATTTAAAGGTTGAATTGTCGTAGGTAGTAGCAATGTTTTATAAATATTGAAATTTATAGGACGTGGTAAAAGAAATGAATCGTTTAGGAATGGTCATTGATTTGACTCACTCATCAGTGGGAGCCATGATTGACGTAATGGCTATTTCAAAAGCTCCAGTCATCTTCTCCCATTCCTCTGGTAAATGATTAAGTTAATTTAGTCATTTAGAAATTGGTGGAAAACCCAAAGCTAAATTGTGTTCTTAGCAAGAAGCATTTGCGATACAGACTCTAATGTTTCTGACGGAATTCTGAAGACTGCTGTAAGATTTACTATCAAAAACATCAAACAAAACCAAAAATCTGGGAAGTAATTTCTTACTTTGCTTTAGAGACAAAAAGATGCATTGGTCATGGTAAGCTTTGATTCGAATCAGTTGAAATGCGATGGCTCAGACACTGCTTCAATTGAAGATGTTATAGGTGAGTTATTTCTGCTATCTTATCTTTCATTATTAATGATCATCAAATTGTTTGCCCATGTAACTGGCGATTTAACTGTATTTGTAGCAGCAAAGCAAATTGTACAGTTTGGACTGTTAATAATAGTTTTATTGAAATTTCCAGAGCACATTGAATACATCAAGAATAAAGCCACAATTGATAATGTTGGAATAGGTAGTAACTTCGATGCGATCGAGAAGTGAGAATGTTTTCTAAATTATTGAAACCTATTTTTATGATTTGAATTAGTACTCAACTGTTAGTACGTAATCGTATTGCGTTTAGACAGGTCAGAGGTCTCGAAGACCCTTCAAAGTTTCCAGATTTATTTGCAGCGATGATCGAAGCTGGAGAGTGGCATTACTCCGATTTGAAAAAATTGGCCGGCAGAAATTTCCTCCGTGTATTAGAAGATGTGGAAAAAGTAATAATTTTGAAAACAGTAAAAGAATAAAAATGAATCGATAAAAACAATTATGTAAATAAATTGAAGGTAAAGGAGGACTTGAAGGATACGGAACCTATCCAAACCTTCCTAAAACGATCAGAAGTAAGAAAGCATTGGGATAAGGGAAATTGCACTTCTTCAAGTGCCTTTCCTGATCCAATCCCTCCGCTAGCTACTATGTTTAATTTCCCGAAAGATCTTTTTGGTTGAAGAAAAATAAACTGGCCACTAGTAAAGAAATATTTTTACTGTTTTATTCGGACTTCGGACGGATACGAATTACGAACATAATTTGGAGCTTAATTTCTTCCCGAGCTAATCGATAAATAAATTATAAACAACTAACATTTTAACAAAAAAATCAACAACTTATGTTTTCATTTATTTTAGAATAACTCTTGGCTTAAAAAAATTATATGCTATGTTAATCTGTTTTAAAACGATTTTAAATCGATGAGTTAATGTAACATTTCAATCACGGGACTCACGAGTTCAATTATAATTTTAAAATAAAGGATTATAATTGGAAACATTATTTTATTTCTAATAACAATGCTCTATTGAATAAAAAATTGAAAATGTATTTAATTTTATTGATTTCAACAAAAACTTGGAAACACGTATTATTTACTTTTCATTACTACATAGATTGACAAAGCATCAATGACTTCAGGCATACTGAGGAAGTACTCATATCCAAACGCTGTTTTATTCTACGATTTACAACAAGCAACATAAAATGATAAAACATCAACATAATATTATAGTCTAAGATTTAACATTAGGTTTGGACTTTCAATACGAGGGATTACATGCAACATTCGTGCAGAAATCTGAATTAAATAACGACAATCACGACTCAAGAATAAATAAATAAATTAGCCGGATCAATTACATACGTATCAAGGACTCAAAAGAAATCCAAACACTGTCTGACAATTATTGCAAAGAAATGTAATGAGTTTCGGAGGTTTTATCTTTAAAGCAGCATAAGGGCTGAGTTGATCTTGAAATGCATTAGTTCCCAGTAACTCTTGCGGTTGGAAACAAGTCACGGAGTAGACGGGGAAAATTAAGACCAATCATAAGCTAATCTTTTTACGGTTTAAGCATTTCAACAAGAACATCTTAAGTTAAAGTATTTATCTTTTATATAAATAATTTTTCGCTTCCAAAATCGGCTGACCGCACTTCCCGTGGTGTTTCTTAGTTACCTGTGGAGGACAAGACATGAAAAATCATAAATCAGATTTACTCCTTCGAGTTAATGGCTTTAGAAGCATGAGGCTAGAAATGTACAAGGCTCAAAGAGTGATTAATGAGAAAAAAACCAAAAAGGATAGATAACAATTGTTGCAAAAACATTTGTAAACTGTCATCATTATTTTCTAGTTGATTATTAAACAACCCATCTCCTTGTGTATTTTTTCTTGAAATGGAGTACGAAATCAGCTAAGTGTTTCAAGAATAACAAGGGAAATGGTTTGAGAGTGAAAGAAGACAGGTAGCTAATGAATGGTAGATTGACGTAACACGGCGGATGTAGTAACATTCAAGAAAAGACTAAAGGTATAATTTTACAACAATGACATGTTAGTACGAACGGTTTATAAAAACTGAGATAATTAACGTTTTTTCGTTGAATTAGGATAGCTGTAAACGATACAGGCAGTGACTCAAATACGACCATCATGAGTTCCCTTGTCTGCTTTACCAGAAATTAAATCCAACTCATTAAGAGGGGAATGAGAGCAGGAAAAGGCAAGTGAAATAATGGAATTTGAAGATGTGAAGGAGATAATTATGCGTTATTGTTTTGCATTTGTCTCACCAAAGCTCTTGACCGGCAGTTCTCCATCTCTAGAAAGCAGTTGTTGGAATAAGTCTTATTGTCTGTCCCACAGACTGGGTCATACTCATGAGGACACATTCTTGAACATCCTCGAAATTGGAACGCGGCAAGACATCTCTTCATCGGTACCACGTACATATGCTTCCTGTAATTTAAATACGATTTTGAATTATTATTTATTATTTACCCACCTTCCCAAGTTCCCAAGGAATCTACCTCCTTCTGTCGTTGGACATCATTGGATCAATACAGATTTTTGGAATTTAATTTTTACTTTACTTTAGTAAATCAAATAAGATGTATTGCGTTCACAGGAAAATCAAACTGGATGTCGTCAAGCTTTTAAAGCAGATGCATTAGCCTAGATTCATCTTCTCTATAGGTTAATACATCAAGAATCGACGTTGGTGCATTAAGAGAATTGAAAGCAAGATTATCATATCTGATTGAGTAGCCTCTGCATGAATATTACTCTTCTAGGGATGTAAAGAAGACTAAAAAAATGTGAGAGTGAGAGGGATTCAATTACATCCATCTTCCATTAAAGTGAGAGGGGCACGGAGACGTGGCTTTAATCACAAATTATAGTAAAAATCATGTATGAATCTAGTAATGAATCAGATGTTACTCATACAGAATTTTCTAAACAATCTTAAGATTGGTTCATAAGTTTCTTTGTCTTTCACATTGAAATGCTTCTTGTACCTACAGCTATACTACATAGTCCATAAATTGACCGAACAATAGATGAACTGCTCTTAATCCAATGCAAATTGAGTTCTGAGAGTCTGTCAAGGATGAGAATATCCAAATTTGTATTCAAGTCAAGTTCAAAATCAATTTGGATCCTTCACACTGCCTATGACTCAGACAGATCAATACAATACTCGTATCTAAACCAGATTTCTCGCAACGGAATGACTGAGACAATATAAATTAAATGGTCAAAGGTAATAATGAAGAAAGGACGGGGATGAAATATGTGTCACTGCTTGAGACTACTATTTCAAAATCAAGCCAATTTCGTTTATTTCTTACCCACAGTTCAGGTTCCTCATCTCACATTCATTACGATAGAATTTGTTGTCTGACCCACAAACAAACTCACGGCGACTCTCACAACCTCCGTTACAGAATTTTGTTGTTTGGCATCTCTCCAGTGGCACTACTACAACCCTTTGGCCACAAGTTTCTCGTTTCATCTCACATTCGGATCTGTTGAGATGGAATCATTCCATTTTTAATATTAGTGTTTTAAGCATACGGTAATAAAAATATAACCGTGTCGTTAATCGCCTTATTTTGATGCTAAAAATTTTATTACTTTATTTCGAAATAGATTATTATCTTTATTATAGTTTCATTTTTTTTATAGAAACCATGAAACGTTTTTGACTTCAGGGAAAGTCGATCTAATTTTCTTGATCCAAAGTTGTATGTGAATATAATAGAAATGCTGGTCGAGTATAATTTTTTTTTAATCTTTAGATTACTAACCGGTAGACGTTACTATCAGATCCACAGACAGGCACATCGCTATTCACATCATCAGGGCAGCCATCCTTAATGTTTCCACATTTTTCGACCTCAGTTAAGTTCGTGCATGCACCCCAGTGAGCCATTTGAATTCCTTTTCTGAACAGAATCCATCAAAATATCATTTTTTAAATAAAGGCATCAGGCCAAAAATAATCTTCCATATCCGCCTTAGTACCAGCTCGCTTATTTTATTGGATTTAAGTCAGAGATAGATAACTTAAATTTTCAGATGTGTCTTGAATTGCGAATTGTTTAACACAATTCAGAGTCGATGGTTTTAGAATTCAAAATTTGAACTACAAACGTAGTGATTGAGTTAAGGAAGGTAGAATTTTGTACACGAAAAGTACAATTCCACTCTCAGCACGAGACAAGATGTGAAATGGGGTTGCAATGCAATAAACAAAAAGCCAAGTATTGGGACAGGACCTCATAATGGCCTATTCGCCGTGGTCAATAAAAAACAATTATGGGACTCCAGGTAGCTGTAACTGCTTTGAAATCCTCAATAATAGCCTTCCACGTAGGGCAGGTGTAAATTTAAAGGGACAGGTTAATGTATTCAAAAATTAGTTATCTTTGCAATTAAATCTCAAAGTTATGGGCATGGGTAATTACGTGAAAAATTATTTAGGAGGCTTGGAATCACACATGTTAGTTTGAATACTTTTAAAATTGTAAAAGAATATTATGATCTGTCAAATTTTACACGGTTACACCTCCTATAAAAATTGATCATCGTTAAAACTTTTGACTAGCAGTCTGGAATAGAAATTACACTTGACTATGGATACTATAGTAAGATATGCACACATACCTGCAGGTGGAAATTTGAAGCATACACCAGTTGTTATAGGTTTTTCCATCAGTTCCACAAACAGGGTCGTAATTTGTTCCGCATTTGATTACTTTGCATCTTTCAGATTTTTCCACACATTTGCCAAACGAGACTGCATCCACACGGTACTTCTGCGGCCTGTCATTAGATTCAAATAAGTGGGATTACTGTCAACTGTGTAATGGGCTTTACTTGAGCCTACCATTTTAAAACTCATATCTCCCCAACTTTGGTAGGGGGATAAGCCACAAGAGCAATTTAAATAAGACATGTTCTGAAATATATTAAACCGCAGATTTTCTGTACCGAAATTTATTTCTTACTTACCCACAGTTCATTAGCCTCAGGTCGCATTCGTTGTCGTAAATATTTCCATCCGATCCACAAGCGGGTTTAGATATCTCATTTTCGCATGTGGCCGTCGTAGGGCATCCATTCTCTGCCCGTCTATCCCGAACGCAGAAGGAGATTGGAACTTCAAACACATGTTTCCTAAAAGCCCATTCCATCCATTCAAATATTTGGAAAAATAATAGTTTCAACCAGCCCGTGACATACTGATCCTATCACTTAGTCTAATTCCTAACTAATATTATTAGTCTACAAATCTCAAATCATGTAGAGTTGCATGATCTGATGCGTGGCCATTTATTATCTTGTCCTAAGCTCTGATTCCGAAATAAATTCTGATAAATAGTATTCACATACTAATTTTCTTGCGGATGAGTTAGGTAAAAAATCAAGGTTATATGTTATGAATGAAACATATCAGTTCTAAATGGGCGATCAAGTGCCGTTGAGAAGGCTATAATTTGCGCTTGAAATTTATAAATTTTTGGTTTAAAAAAATTGACAAACAAAAACAACAGCAGAAAACTACAAAAAAGGATATTAAGCCAGTGGAACATTTCAACGAAACTGTATCAGTTGCGGTATTCTCTAAGAAAATGGATGTTTCTTGCTCACGAAAAACTCCCTTCTTGATAAGTAAAATTTAAAGAGTGACATCAGTCTATCATACCATGAAAAGATTCATTACAATTGATTACTGGCTATGATTTTTTTTTATAAATTCTATAACATTTGAAGAGTCCAAGATTTTGAGTATCATGTCTGAGAAAATTTCTTCAAGGTATTTCTTTGATTTTAAAACTATGTTCGACTTGTGTCCCGTTTCATCACTTAATACATATACTCATGCAAGAATGAGTAAGAGACTGCAGCAAAATGTTTATAAACTACTATGTTAGACCTAGACTGCTACGTAATAAACCAATTTATGTTTTAATTTTTGTCCCAGCAATAATTGATATCCAAAATAATTTGTTGACGATAATTTTTAAGAAATCCAACCGAACAGTAACTGTTGACGCTGAGACTAGACTCACCCACAGTTTTTCATTTTCATAGCACATCCATTATGATATAATCGTCCGTCGGATGCACACGTTGGTTTTGAGATTCGCCAGCACGAGTCACCACAATGTTTTGTGGTCTGACACCGTTTTAATGAGGTGCGAACTACCCCTTGACTGCAAAAATTTCATTTCCGCCGTAATTAAGCAAGTTATCTGACACAATTTTGTTTCAAGGGGTATTACTCAAGATCAACATACCCGCAAGTCTTGAACTTCATCTCACATGTGGACTTGTAGACATTTCCATCTGATCCACAAATAGGACCGTCCTTGGGAGCATATTTGCATGAAAGAGGACAGTTTTCGCGTGAAGCCGTTGAATTCATGCATGGTCCACTATGTGCCATGTAAATTCCTCGCCTGTGGAGTATAATCGATCAAAGTTTCATTTTCAGTAAATTTTGAACACCTACTAAGTAAATATTGTTCATTGTATGAGGACGGAACTCTTTAAATTCTTGACAGCTGAAATCCTTAATTCTTTTCTAACAAGTTTTATGAAGGGGAGTAATGCAGTGAACGAATGTTAAACAAACATAAGGTTCTTGATACGAAGCAATCAACCAGTTGTAGTGAGTGACATCGCGTGAAATTCAACAAGATTCACGATTTAATCTCTAATACAAACCATTATCCTTTAATCTAGGTCTCATACAACCAGTTTGGTTTGATGCTCTTGTTTTAATGTCTTAATCTTTTAAACTACTTAGCCGACTGAAAAGAAAAGACCATCAAAAGAGCAAACAATATTTATCAAGAAACATCTCCAGGTTAAACCTTTAATGAGCTATAAATTCTCAACAATTGTTGACTGTCAACCTTTCTACGAGGCATCAATCTGTATATGTATGCTTATTAAAATGAAAACTGCAATGCATATTTTTGTGTAAGAGATGACATGAACGAACGAGCGAATGAACAAAACACTAGAATAGTGGAATATAATACAATAAATTGCATTGCATTCGTTGTCGTTATAGCTTGTATGAAAATAGTCGCTGTTCTAGACCGTGAGATTGTTTCAGCCCTACGTGCATCTTTCTACTCATTATACTGTCTACATAATATTAAGTACCAACTTCATCTCTAGACAACTAAAAAAATTCTTCTTGTAGGCATTCTTGGTAGAGGTAGAATCCTTAGATAGGCAAGATCATGAAGGTTCAACATAAAACGAGTATTAGTCCTTCGTTTCCATTTAATTTCATTGGGCATGAGTTCAAATGGAGAACAATTGGACGACTTACAAACTAACTAACTTGTAAGTAAAATCAACCCAAAAACCAAACAATGGTGTTTTGTTTTGGTATTACGGTAATGCAAATTTCCAACATCAAGGGCATAAGCAATTACGCTTGATTTGTTGTGAATGAATTCAATGAGTCATAATTGTTGAAATCATTGTCTTACTACCTTAATATTTAGTACAATTAACTAAAATAAAAGGCCAAGAAAAAAGCTTAATGCTGAGAATAAGTACATACATGCAAGACTCTACTTGTAGAGAACATTTGTTGAGATATGTTCTTCCATCTGAAGCGCAGGCAGGATCATATTCCGTATTGCATTTGCTATCACATCGAGAACCGCTCGTCCGTGTACAAAGGTCCAAGCTCACTGTTGTAACACCTGCAATCCGAATAATAAATGATTCAAACTAATTGTCAGATCAAGAGTGCAACTGTATAAATTTTAGATTTCATTAAAATATAGATTATTAGGCCCATTACAACCTACTTGGCAAAGGACTTGGGTTTTATCAATTTTTTATTAAATTCATTCAAATGATACAATCATCTGCTGGTTCAGCAGGTGTTGTGTCTTACTAACGAGAACTGAACGAATTTTTTGAATTATTAATTAAATCAATCCCATTTTCTAGCAATACTTGAGACCTAGATAAATTATTTGACTGTGTTATACCTCAGTAGATTTTTGCTGATCCGTAGATTGCAAATAAAATGGTTCTGTGAATCTTATCAAAATAGATAGCTTTCAATTCGTACATAAATAATTACTACCTTACCACTTTTTCTCAAAAAATCAACATAAGATTAGTACTCGACTGTATATTAACTCGGAGAGCTTTGTTTAAAAAATTTATTAACATATCCCAACGGTTTTTAAATTAATGATTTTTAGTGAATGGTGTCAATGAAAAATACGATTTTTCATGGTGGCTTTGGGTTACAGGCCACATGTTAGTGTTAAAAAACGCTGGCTTATGCTTCATTCTATGTTTAATATACTCATAATTTAAAATATGATTTATGAACTCTAACACACAATTTGGACTGCTCGCCGCCTTATTAATTATCCCCGGCACTGCCTCCTCCATTTCTCATTCTTCTGAACGCCTGACTGCATCTTTTAATTGCGTTAGGTCTCTAGTCAACCAAAAACTTGCAACGAATCAAGTTCGACGCCATCCCTGCGGTTGACTGCTAACTGGTATCAGCTTTTCCATATTATATCATCAAGCATTTAATATGATTTACTTTGAACTTTGTGAGTACCAGTTCTGGCTTATATGCACTTGTGTGCAAGTCAGGTTCACCTGAGCTGGATTTTAATTTAATCTAAAACAAACGTGGGCAGTTCTCAAATCTCGCCAACAATTTAAATGAAAGCAAAAGTTTGAGTATAAGAATAAAGTATGAAGTATGATGCATTTTATATTTCATTTCACAAGGGAGTTTACTTGTTTTTTAAATGTTTAAGTTGCTAATAATATTCCCTAAGGGGTTGCACCTTCCTATATTTATTTGGAGCTTGTGCGACGTGAAATTACGGTTGTGTTCAGTCGAGGGCGTAATGTCCCCTTAAACTTGACACTGCAATCTGCAATAATCTTTCAGGTTAAAGACATTGCATTTCCAAGGCCAGTTGAATTAACAAGTTCTTGAGTCAATACATTGCCAATATGATGAAACATCACCTATTACAGAGAGTTATTAGATTTAGACCTTACCTTTTCCGCATGTTCTTCGTCTCATCTCACATTCATTTGCATAAATAACACCATCAGAGGCACACACGGGTTCACTAACTTTCGGGCAGGATCTTGGACATGAGGTTGGTGGCTCGACACCCTCTATGCCGTTATTACCTGTAAATCGATAATAAGTTCATGATTTTAGTCAGCATTTCAACTAGTACTATTTATGATCTTGTGTAACTTTATTTATTACTCAATAAATTAAAAGTTGAAGGTGCATTAAATCGTAAGGATGATTGTTTAGAGACAAAAATTAATGAAAAATAAGCAGTATCATAGCAAAGAAATCTACTCGATTGGAATGGAACATTTATTACAATTTTTATACTTAATTTCAATTAAATATTTTACAATTTATCACTTGCTTAATTCTATTTTACCTATCTATATGTCAAAAAATCATTGGAATGTGTATTTGTCTAGGCAAGAATAATTTAATGGAAATTAAGTATAAAAATGTTTGAAAAATACTGGACTTCAACTTAAGCCAATCTCACTAGTTTTATTTCGATAATTTCTTTTACACGAAGGATCTAGCGAACTGGCTTAAAATTAACTAATCAAATAATCGACACAGATAAATTTTTGTATGACCACCAACAATCTGAGGGGAGGTGAATTAATTTTTTTATATATGCATACACGAGAGTACGAGTACTCTCTTTGTTCCACAAATTTCAAACCTGCACGTCTTTCTTTGCGGCTGCTTTTGAAATCGCCGACTTGGAGTTTTTAATAATTCTCATCATCTGAATATTTTTTTGATGATATGCTATTAAATATGAAATGATGGGAGGCGTGACCTATACACAAATATGTACATTGAAAAGTTGAGGTAGGCAACACGGGTCTATTTCATTGAACACTTAATTAACATTTTGCATGTGGTAACTCATTATTTCGGATGCACTTATCGAGCAGTCACAAAAAACGTATCCACAAAATAGCGACAAAAAACTGCAATCCAAAGCATTTTTATTTTACTTGTTCTTACTTTAAAAACGTTGAAGAAATTTATTCAGTTTCTTGAAGAAATTCCACTTTTGAAGGTTAAATCCTAACTTTGTGCCCCCACCCTATGAAATTAGAACCACATTCATCATATAAGTTTGATAGTTTTCCATTTTTTTTTACCAACAGCTAAAGGATGTGTACTAACATAAACTGCCAAGTCCACTCTAGTTAAGACGCTAAAAATTTAATCAATCTCTTGGCTCAATGATGATTATCTTTACTTTTAGGTTGTATCCCTTGGTTCACTAATCAATCAAAGTATATTTACAACACAACCGTAATAATCTTATGTTAACACCCTAAGGCGACTGCGGGATGATTTGTATATTTTTTTCCTCAGACAATGACAGAGTAAAATCTTGGTTGTAGGTGTATAGTTGCACTCAGGTTGATTTAATGTAATGTTAAGTGAATTTTAGACTCACTGTCATGTCAGACTTAAAATCAAGGTGAAAAAAACGGTTGAAAAAAAATCTACTTTGCAGATGACACGATACCCTCGATTCAATTTACATTGCAATCTAGAAACACAATCAATCAATCAGCTATTTAAGCTCTCTTAGATGTTGGCTTGAATGATGGTTCCTTATTCATCTTCTGGATGCATCGTAATGGAAGGATAACGCTGGGAGAAATGAGTGTGAAATGAAACCTTGTTACCTTACCTACCCCTGTGAAATTATGATGGTCAATGGTATATGCAAGAATTATGTCGTACCTCCTTTATTTAATAGAGGACTCATTATCCTATCAATCCGTCCAAGCATGTGTCAAATTGTGAGCAAAATTTAGCTAGTATTTTTTATCAAGTGTCTAGGCTGTATACATGTGGGATACAGATAAAAAAATCTTATATGAGTAAGTCTTTTCCTTACTGTTGTCAAAATGAAAAGTAACCTGTAAAGTATATCTGTAGTTGACTTAGCAAATATCGATTACCCTTCTATTCAAAAGAAGGAACTAAAGTGTAAAACTATAAAGTGTATGCCACATGCCACACACAGTGTCCGATAATCAGTCTTGGTTAATTCCGTTACTGATCGTATTATTTATTATTGTAGATTCTTTTATGAACATTAAAGTTTTTTTTTGAATCCGCTCTAATTGGATATTAAATAAGATAAGAACAGATTTTTAGGTTTTCTTTTCACAACTTGATGAAGATAGATAAAATTTCTGAGAGAATCATTGCAAGTGTGACGATGTTACTACTTCATCAGATTGAATTAAGCTAGAAAGGATATTTGATGGAATCCTTTGCGGCATATAGTAAAGAATTGTACTCCGTATTAAATTTATTGCATCCGTGTTGAATCTTCATAATGAGACTTACTAAGACGGCGGCTAGTACACATGCAATCATGAAGTAAAATAACGACGCCTACGATTTTAGAGTAAGCTCTTGTGGCGTTGCTGTCGAGAACTTTGATCTTTACTCGTATTAGGCAACTAATTGAACTTATAATCATGGGACTGCCTGTACGGTAATGCTATTAATTTTTTTGTCTGGCTGAGAACTGGGAATCTGGGTCAAATTCTTCTATTTGTTTGAGCATGTTCTTGATTTAATGAAATAAATATTTATTGGATAGATGCGGCAAACTAGACCTGGAAACTTGTACTCGTGTGGTAAAAAACAAATCATTGGCAAGTACCACCAGTGGCACCAGTGGCTTAGAAAATCGTATGTAATATAATATTTTGTGCAAATTTATTATCAAAGATTCTTTGTTGTTATTGTATTCTGAAATATTTATATTTAATTCCCTGATGAAATTAATATTATTTCACTATCCATCTAAATTTAAATAGGTTCTATAGATGATTGTAGCTTAGGCTGATACAATGCTCTGAAATATACTTTTAATAATTTTTTTAAATTTTGATGTAAGTGAAAAGAGCAAATCTTTCATATTCAACTTGGATATGAGAAGTTTTAACACTTTGAAGCTTCAAGCTACGAATCGAGAGTGCCTTGAATCATAATTTTGAATCATAATATTATACCCTAAATGTTCAATCATTACAGATGGTTTCAATAGTTTTGTAGGAAGCTAGGATGGATATTTTATTTTTCAAACTAAATGGCGAGACGTTTTTTTATATTTGTAGGTGCAGCGGCTTATGATGGAAACAAAAGTGCATCATCATGAATGTAAGGGAAGGATAATCGAAAGGTTTGTTTGACCAAATTGAACGAATTCCTAATATCAATCATTTAAAAACATGCTTGTGTATCTAGTATCTAGAGTAACAAAACAACTCCTCAAAAGATCAATCGAGCCCAAAGCTTGTTTAATCTTAAGTTGGAAATTCAAATTGAATGCAAACCCCTATGATTATATCCTATGGAATGTAAAACGTTTCTATACGGTTTACTTATCTTACTAGAATTTTATTCATATGGAATACAATCGGGTTTAAGATTGAATCTAGTTGGTTTGAATCCATGAATTTCAAGGGAATTATAGAATATTTTCATGAAAAAAATGTATTGGCTTTAAACTCCTAAAAACTTCTCGTGTGGGCCCTTTTAAACTACACTTATATGAAGTAAGCCGAAATGCATGCTCATAATATCTCAATAGTCAAAATGAAGCTAAAAAAAATTCAGCGATCTATCATGTTACATACAAAAATAAATATCTATAAAGATTACTCCAGGTCGTTTTATGTCACTTATCACTGAAATTTCTGCAACTTAATTTCCCATTGTTTGGAGAAACAGGAAATCTATAATCCTTACCTATTGACAAATTCATCTCTCATACTTTTTAAATGAAATAATTAATATTACAAGACATATTTTTTAAGAATACAAATCAAGTAACATGTGTACGAATTAAGTTAATGAAAGTTTTTCGTTTTTAATATTTCAAGAAGACTGACAAGGTCAAAGGAGCAAGTCAAGTGCATACAAAAGTAAACAGATATCTTGATCAAATAATAATGAAATCTGATCTCGTTCTTTCTCCACTAATCTAATTGATAGGCAACTCTAAGGTAGTAGACATTTCATTTCCACTAGTTCATCTGGGATTTTATTATTCCCTTCACGAAAGCTGCTTTTGAAAATGAATGAGGTAGACAGGTGCATTTTATCAGTATCAAATGGCATTATAATTCTCGATTTCATTGTTGATATAACTAACTACTCATTGCATATTAGACAGATGTACACCAATAGGTGGGTAATATCTATCATGTTTATCGAATAAGTTTTTCAAAGCTGAAACTTCCTACATGAGGACAGTTCAAGAAAGATCATCTTCAGAGAGACTTGCGTTTTTTTTTCAGGATAAAAATTTTAATATCTACTTGTGAAGACCTAGAAGATCATCAGGAAGGCAATAATTTGCCAAGTAAACTCACTTAAAATTTAATGTATCCAATACATTTGATCATTCATGATATCGCTGTCGCACATGATAATAAAGAGAGTGTTGATTATAGCCAGACATTTTTGATGAAGTTCAAACACGTTTTAGATGGTGAAAAGCAGGTCAGCCATCACACTCTGTGCATATATCATTGTGTTAGAAGTCTAATAAGGAGTAAGTGATGCACAATTTTATTTTTCATTGTCAAGTCTTGTATGAAACATGTAAATTCTTCGTTTAAGAAGAATCAACAATTGACGCGTAGAGCTTCCCTCATGCCTAACTCGAGTGAAACATCCTAACTACGGTGAGGGACTGCAAGACTAGAATACTGAACTTTACACTGAAAATTCAAAGGATGCTGGTAGATGCATGGGATATTGATTAGCAATTTCGTTGACATAAGCCGTAGATCTTTTGAGCAAATCAACAAAAACTTGCGCACCGGGTGATTTAATGACTTTGAATATATCATCCATCATTTTCGACCAAGGAGTTTATTACAAAAAACAGGTCATGTCAACTCAATTTGCCTTCCTTGAACTACCAACGGCTAATGAAAATTATAGGAGGTAATTGTATTGTAATCATGCTCACAGGAAACTTGAGGTAATCAGTAATTTCTCCACAATTTGGGCTTAACTTGTTCCTTTGTTGACAGATTTGTGCAAATATCAAGAAATTATTGAGAGTAGAAATTAAATACTTGATAGTTCACTGCATGCAATGTATGGGGGTTTAAAAAATACTGTTTGAGTCTTTTACGCTGACACACTTTGAAATACGAGCTGTCAGAGGGCCTGAGAATACTTTAAAAGGGTTTCAATAAATCTTAAATGTTTCAAGACATTAAAAATGTCTCATAATAATCGAATCTGCCCGAATTGTTAGAATTTGTTCAACACGTAAAAACAAAAACTGGAGGATTTATCCCTGCCGATCCTGTCCACTGAAGTGCATTTTAGAAATCAAGAAATGCATATGAAATCTTCTTACTGACATACTCAAGTCAGATACAAATTTATTTCATTTCAGATTCAAATCAAAACGTCCAAAATCATGATTAATTTTTTAAATTCAAAGACCAACCCAAATCTAACGGTTTTCAAGTCAAAGTACTCGAATTCAGATAATCTAATGCATCACAAGCATTATATCATGCGACCTTCTGGTAAATTGAAATTGGAAAAACAACTCATAAGTATAACTTAGAAATGTGATTGAAGATATTTGCACGTAACTCGGATTCAAACCTCGTAGTCTTGTTAAATTACAACTGTTTTTACAATACAAATTGATATTTGCTTGCCATGATGAATTGAATTAAATTGTAGTAGTTTATTCACGACCTAGAAGGTTATCATAGAAATTAATCTTGGTAGCTCACGACTCTATTTTTTTCTTCAAAATATTGTTATGCATTGTTTTGTTCATTTTGTACTGTGATTCATTGTCAGGTTCACGGCAAGTTAACTCTTCTCCACTTTGAGATTGCATTGCATTATGTTTTATATTGCCTATTTTCTCAGGATCTTTTCTCACTTTACTATTGCAACTCTAATAGATTGGTTATTTTGATTCTCGCACTCCGGGTAAAGTTTTACATGATGCAAAGTTTAATGCATGCCCAGACATTTATCGCTGCTATATTATTTAAATGCAAATCAATACAATGACTTTGCATATCTTATCGATGACTGATTCATCAGCCGACCGGGTTCATGTAACACCAATTGTGAACATTATGCTTTAGTGTAAGGTGTAAATATAAAAAAAGGGGAAGACTGAATAGAAATAATAAATCCTGAGAAGCAATGACTTACCAATAATAACAATGACCAATAAAAATCCCACCCTGGACCAACTGGGCATTCCCATGGCTTTCTCAGTCAGCCACCTCGTTGACCTCATGATGACTTTTGGATCGTTGCCCTTAATTTAGTTGGAACTTTAGTCAACGGATGCTCACTCAAAACTAGTCACTATTTTTGATCAATTAAGTTACCGGGGACACAGCGTTAATTTCTCAAGGCTTAAAGTTCTACACTTGCTCTAAGATATGAGAATGTCTTATGAGTTTCAAATTGAGTGTTAACTTCAAAAAGATGAGCGCTGAGACTCCGTCATTTAAGATTTGTTTGATCGATAAAATAAGTTGTGTATTTATCGTGTTCAAATAGAGACAAGGAATGATTTAATATTTCTGTCTCAAGAACCGTTTAGAAAAAACGGAGAAGGCAAGCTTGAAACTTTGCTCTTGAGAATACTGAATGTGTATGAAAATTCAGTTCGTCCAATTGCTAATTGTAAGGCAATTAAACCGTATAGGAATGCCTAGTTTTATCAAACAACATGTACTGTGCACACACACTGTGACAACAGGGTTGGAGACGAGAACGGTTACTAAAATGTGGATTGTTCTCTTCTAATATTTATAAGGAAGTAGTAACAAGCTGTGAATTTAGTTACGAATTCTCAAATAGATAAATAACAATTTTAGCGTTAGTCCAACTGGACTCTTTGTTTGTGAGGGATGTCAACAATTGGCTTCCTTCCCGTTCAGCAGTCGATTCTTAAATGGAAGATGATATATACATGCATAAAATAGGGTTTACTTTTGCAATGCACTGGGTGTCCGACTTGTTGCTGCTTTCTTTTGGGGATGATGCACTGGCACCTTCTTAAGACATTCTTGTTCTCACTATAATAAGGTAGGATTACCTGAGTGGAAACACAGACCTAGTATATAGTCAAACTCTTATCCTCGTCAATCCAATATGAATCAGAGTCAGGTACATCAGGACGCTCAATCTAGGTCTTAGTATGTGCCAAGATTATCTGAGGGGAAATATCATCCGGTTTATGGTGGTCGTAGATCAGCTTCCTTAAAAATCAATATGCGATTTCCTCAGTAAGATCAAATTTATTCATTCCCCAAATCTTCTCAACCAAAGCCAACAACTCTGCTCAAAGTTCAAAATCAACAACCATATAATATAATAAATGCCTGCACTTTATCGCTGTACAGGTACTGGATTTTGTAGGGTAACTCTGGTGGTCTCTGTAACATGACACATCTCTGTTTCCAACCAAATCAGAAGATCTGCTGATAGCTCATTTACATACGTTTGCCACATGTAAGAGGCGATTGTTGGGACGTATTTAGGTGTGGAGTTTACCACCTACTTTGTACACTTTAGATCGTAATGTGGGATCCTTAAGATGTACAAGATATTTATTTTGGGCTGGATTAGTGCATTAGTTCTTAAACGTTTAGCATGACCAAATAACGCTTTTTCGCTTCGCACGACCAGCACTTGTTACATGACATTATGACACATCATGATGCATAGATTTACTAAGCAAGCATGTTACGTGAATAATCCAGCAGGCAGCTGTATATCTATCAAATACGTATGCAATGTAAAGTAAGTGTCTAGAGATTTAAAAAAACTGAAGACATGTACGGTTCTAAAAAAAACTTATTCAGCATTTAGAAAATTTTACTGTTCATTTTAATTTAACTCTTGGTTCTATTATTTGTTTTGCCCTTTAGAATCTAGATCTAGGAGGTGTTTGCTCACACGGAGTGAACTGAAAGTTTTGAAACAACGAAAAGGAAATAGAAATACAGGGTGTGAAACTCGGTCAGTTTTTTTGTCATTTTCTAGAAGTGTGGTTTCCACCTTGGCTAATATTATCAGTGATTATCATTATTAATTTCAATGAGATACAATGGTTTTGTTTTTGTGTTTTCAAACAAAGGGAAATAATAAATAATAAAAACAGAAACGAAATTATTGCCTGCATGAACTGTTTGTGCAGTTAGATGTAGGCACCCTATAGAAAACACAAAGAAAAATTCTTGACTCAAAGATTTTAGAAGGGCTCATACCTACCCTAAGGGCTAATTATTGGAAGAGTTCTCGGTCAAATCTTTTACTATTCAGCTTAACTCAAGTTATTAGAGTTTCAGTGAAACAAAAGCTCAAGGCAAGAGTTGAGATCTTTACTTTTGGTTCAATTTTTACCAGCACGGCAGAGTGAACGTCTCAATATCTTAATAATTGATGAGTAGCAAGGAAACTTTCATTCCCTGAGGTTTGAAGTCCTTACCAACAAAAAGTAGATAATATTAGAAAATTTGAATTTTTCTGAGATTTTTTTTAACCTCGTGGGGAAATTTCATTTGTCGTCAGAGAATTTGAATTCTACTGAACATCCTGACGCTAATCAACTTTGAACGTGCGTTTATGAAGGAATTTGGTGCATGAAATGTGCATGGGAAATTAGACTATTTATTTTGAAAATGACTCTTTTCAAGGGAAACTTCAGCGTTTTGACATTCTAGATTTTCTTGAACCGGTAGATAATTACTAATGCATTGTTGAGTAAATTGTGAATTATAGAAATGACCTGATTTAGACTTTTAAGTTTTTTTAAGATAAGCCTCATCATTATAGAAAAGAAAATTGCCAAACATTGTCAACCGACGGTAGACTTCTAAAGGATGTGACGAGAAGCTTAAAAGCAACGGAAAGGGTGGGGACTGTTTACTTTGTACCTTAAAGCCGTTTAAGTTGCTTAGCTCTATTAGCTCCTATTACAATTTATGCTTCATTTCAATAAAAAATGTTGGCATCCACTGCTTAAATCATATTTTTTAAAAGCTCTAACATAATCGCTATGTTTTATGATTGCGCTTTCCATTTGAAACATCCAAACAACTTAAAAATAGTTGTAGGCATCAATGTGAGACTCATCCATCAAATTATTAGAATCAACAGGTTTAAGCTTTTTTACTTTCAAGTGGTTAAAATGCATTTAAAAAAACAAATTCTCAACAATTTTCTCAGACATTGAACTTGTATCAGCTTCTTTAGTGTAGCATATGAAGCAAAATATTTTGGAGATGAAATTCCCATTCGTTGAATCATGCACAAATGTTTGAGAAGTCTTAAATGATAAATCTAATGTTATTTCTTTGCAAAATTCGTGTTCAAACAATGCCAGGATAAAATTTTCTAAAATAACATGTCCTGTCACAAAAAGTAAGCGTCGACGACAACTTGATCATTTTTCTATGTATTCATGAGTGGTGTAAGTACAGGTTACAGAGGGCGAACAGAATAAAGGGTGAAATTAAGGGATAAAAGCTAATAAAAAACTACGTTGAGGAAGGCAGAGTGGTCTTTGATTATTTTTATTTCCTCAACAAGTTGAAAACAAGTAAACTAAAATATTGTGTTTTTTCTTATATGAGAGTTGAAAACACAGTCATAAAACGGCAAGAACCACTTAAGTCATAAGTGGACTGAGATGGTTTGATAAATCTTGAGGACATGTGTGCCTATAGACTTTTGTAGTTTTGCCTTCGTATTTAATATTCATAAGTTCTTAATCACTTTTATCGGTTACTCACATCTGTCCTGTTTTACAAATAAAATGACAATTTATTCAATTTTTTAAATTGTAAGAAACTCAATGCACAAGTTGAAATCTAAAGATCTGCTATTTATGAGAGGGGCAATAATAATTCACGATTTCAGAAAACCACCAATGAAGAAGCGCATTTAGTTGGAAACCCTAACCTACTTAGACTAATTGTTGATTTAGTCGTTTGGGTCTGAATAAGAGGGAAATACACCTGGTTTTATTACAAGTTCATACCTCTTCCTTTTTTAAATTACATTTGCGGTGGGACAAAGGAAATGAAAGTTATTTGGCTTTGAAATGGAAACATTAAAAACCGGGATGGATTACGCTTCTACCTGGGAAATTGTAGTTATTCTTCATTTATAACTGGTCTTCTTTTGTATCCTCAAATAATATTGTACTTAACATGCTAAGTGTACTTTATAATGGTACTAGCATCTCCGTGTAAGATTTATTTATATTTATAATTTATATTTTGGTCAGATTTACATTTAAAATAACTCGTCATCGCGAAATGTTTGAAAGAAAACATGCAACCCCATTCAATTCCCTGTTGTCTTTAATTAGAAGAGCGACTCTATAAGGAAAGTGAGAAATAAACCTTTAATGGATGCCTTTTATGAAGAAAGTGTGTTGTGTTCCTTGGGCCGGTCGGTGTAAATGTTATGGGAAACTGTTAACTGACTGAAGAAGGCCATGATTTACAATCTAGGACGGGCTATGTAGAACCAAGCATTTAAGAGTAAATGCTCATCATCCATGGAGTTATCGTGTAGCCCTGGATTTGAAGAACAATAATTTAGAAGTGTAAGACATAAAAAGAAACAAGACTATCGCTTAATTTTACGACGAGACTCTCCGCACAAAAGCTTGTAATTAAGTGTAACCGTCAATTAAAACAGCTTACAAGCAAATTCACTCACTGGCAGTTGTCATTTCACAAATTTCGAGTGTATTGTACTTCATAGAAGAACTACACAGACAATTTTTGAGTGATCCATTGTGCAGTAATTGAGGTCATATTCCTGACAGCTTTAATTTAATTTAAATCAACTTACTTCCATACTACTTTGCTAAGATTCTTTCTCTCGTTCTTGATTTTTTTCACGTTGAGATTTTAGAGAAACGACAGGGTTCCAAAAAATTAATATTAATGGAATGTAAATTTGTAAGATATTTTATGACGTTCGAGATTATTTTTGTATTTTTGCTGATCTATGTATTATAATAGTTACATATACTGGATAAGACTCGTCTATTTAGTTGCTCTTCGAGCTTATACACACCTGACGTACACAGGATTTTTTTAAGGATTTAAATAAACCGTGATTAATTATGGGCTTAATTTATAATTTCGTTCTGTATTCTGTATAGATGTAATATATGTTAGCATAAGCATGTACTTCAGGTTATGTTCTTTGCAATACATGTAAAATTAAGCTACTTTTGTCAGTGACTTACATTCACTGAGGGATTAATTTGTAGATAGTTGTCTGGATATAGCGTATCTTCGTAAGAACTTCGGGTGTACAACTTGAAATGTATTGATTTAGGTCAGTTAAAAACAACAAAGCTTTCCTCCAAACTTTCATCGGCTATTCAAAAATGATAATTGATACAGACTATAGTTCTTACACGGATTAATGGCAATGGACAGCTGCTTTTTGCGAACATAATTGAATACTTGAATTTGAGATGTAGGAAAAATTGAGTCAGTTGAATGTGGTTTATTAAGGACCAGTTTAAATTTTCCTATAAAGTCAAATCAAATATTTGGCTCATGGATGGATCGATTAATTAATTTATACTAACTTAGCTTGTTGGCTCATGTCCATATTTGGGTTTCAAATCAACGATATTGAATAGATTATGATATAAGACGAAGGGAGATTTATAAACTCGTTCATCTAGTCATACATCCTATAAAAAGTCAGTCTTCGTTATTTTTTATGAATCAAAACTGTCAATAAATTCATCAAATTAAGTGATGGGCAGATCGTTTAATTTTACTATTGTTTATAGAGTATCATTACTTTTTAATAGTTTACCAGAAGCATTTCTTAGTTAATTGAATACGTACAACTGCAAGTGAAATCATGATCTTCCTAATCCTTCAAAAATTAACTTTGGTGTAAAATGCATTAAATACACTTACGTATTGTATATAATGAATGAGTGCATCGTATCTAATGAACTACTAACGAATAATTTTTATTGATTATTAAAGCAAATACGTTGTAATAACCGAATTCCAATTTGGAAGTTGATAATCGAAAGCTTAATTAAAAGGTATGAAACCTTATCCCAACTCTATAGCGATAGTGTTCATTATGTAGGCTTATTCAATCGCGTGTAAGTGAAAGCAACAATTAAATTCTTAGGTGGCACAAAAGCCTCCATCAAGCACTACCGTTTCTCCAGACATCATGCTCGTCAAATCTGAAAGAACGAATAGAATTGTGTTCACAACATCATCCATGGGAAGTAAAGGTTCCCCTAGGGGAGTACGCTGCTTAATTTTCTCCAAAATAGCGTCCAAGTTTCCAACACCTCCAAAAAGGTCAACGAACTTTTCAAATGCAGGAGTCCACACGCAACCCATGCTGACGGAGTTCACTTTAATATTATGAACCCCCAATTCCACCGCCATATTCTTGGTCAACATGTCCAGCCCAGCTTTGGAGGCACAGTATACAGAGTAATTAGACAGGGATCGTTTCCCAGCCTGTTACAGAGTATTAAATTAAACTTTCTTTGCTTTTAATTATTAACGCGAACATCAATTCCCTGACTTACAATGGACGTAATGTTAACAATTGACCCTCCTCTCCCAGACTCGATCATATTTTTGACTATCACTTGACTAACGTTGATTGCTGCCTTTAGGTTGATTCCAATAACTCTAGAGTAATATTTTTAATAGATTTTCTGATGACTGTATAATAAATATAGAATCTCGCAATTCGAACTTACTCATCAAACATTTCGGGAGTTATTTCCATAAACGGTTGCATCCCTCCCATCCCGGCATTGTTTATGAGGGCGTCGATCGGCTCCAGGTCTGAAAGAGCGGCTCTCGTTCCAGCCCAATCCAACAAATCTACGCATATCACTTTGATGGCAGGGCATTTTTCTTTCAGTGTAATTAATGTGTCTTCAGTTCTAGATAGAGCAATTACATTAGCTCCATATAAACTGAGTCTCTCCACCAGAGCCCTTCCTATTCCTGTTTATAAGAAGACATTTAAGAAATAATGGTGAATTTTATTGGAACAGTAAATTTTTGTTTGATATTTAGGTTAATTACCTTTTCCAGCTCCAGTAACGACGACGGTCTTATTTTTGAAGGCTACTTCTAATGACATGATACTTGCTGGAAATTTTTGTAAGACGAGATTTTAGGAGAAGTTATAAGACTTTGGAAATTTGCACAATGGGCCCGAGACAGCGTCAGCATAGTACTGTTCATTTGCACCGTAAAGACTGAAATGACGCGGAGGGTTTTAGTTTTTCAAGTTTTTGTATTAGGATTCACGGATTAATCCGTTCTTTTCGTGCTAAAAATCTTTTAGATTATAGGTTTACACAAATTAAGGGTCGTTCACGTTTGCATACTATATTTTGGCAATATATATATGGATATAGAAAATTGCGGTGTTAATCAAACGTTGCGTTCAGATTGTATTTATTTTGCACACGCTGCAATTATGGACAGTCAAGTGTTTAGATAAGCTTGTAAATAAAATAAGTATTTAAAATTACATGTTGTAGTAGTAGTCTTTGACTTTTGTATCGCAGCTTCAAAAATTCGTCCAAACTGTTACTATCGTATTTGATTTCTCCATTTAAACAGCCGAATTCCAAATAAAACCTTTCGTAAGAGTTTCTCGACACATTTATTTTGTAAATACCTCTTATAAATAGGTAGTATTTTTTTAATTGTAGAGAAATGTTTCCAAATATTTTTTTCCCTTCGGAAATATTGTATTAGACATGAATTTCATTGGTAGGTAAAAGTTCGACGAGCATGTTTGTCGTATTATCGAAAACGACTGTACTTTTTTGTCGACTTTGTCCTCAAAAATATTGGATCAATCAATTTTATTCGTTTGCTCCAAATAAAAAATATGTCAAATATTCAGTCATGTATAATTTTCAGGCTATAATGACCATTTTATGAAATACATTACTTTAAGACTTGTGTTCGTGATGTCCTTGTTCCCGAATTTTCTTTTTCAATTAAAATGAGCTACTTTCGCATTGACAGTACCTCTTAAGTACTAATAAAAATATGTTACATGAATACCCATTCTATTTACCTAAATACACAGTTCAAGAAAACTCCTCTTAATTTTTTCATTAGGATATTTATGAAAGGTGCCCGATAAGAAATCATATAAAAAGCTTGGTCGTCGATGCTTTCTAAATCAGTCTTTACCTTTGAACCTTTGCGCTGGTTGGATTAACTGAAAGTTAAAAATAAAGGCGTTCGTTTTATCTATGGCACTACTATTTATAATTACGTTATTCTTTACCATTTTTGTAAGGGGAATAGAAAATATTCCAAGTACACTAAATATTACAGAATTAGAAACATTCCTTATGTCTTTTGACGAGGTACATACTGCCGTGATTGTAAAAAGTAAAATCTATTCAAGCGACCTAGAAAACGATCTACTTTCGTGTGTCAGTAATTCTAAACTGCAATTCCAAGTTACTATTACTAACATGCATGCCATGGAATTACCAAGAAAATCAGGACCTAGTTCCATACTTTTAAAACCTAATGCCAAGTGGACCTCTAAATCCAAAATATTTATTGTGGTAGGATTAATAAATCCTGGATGGCTATTGACTTCGATTTTAAAAACTGGTAATTCCAGAACTGACCATTTCATATTCATTCACCTTTCCTCCATAGCAGGTACTAGATTTGATAACAACATCGCAAGATCCCTGAGATATTTTTCAATTTGGTCTCTGAATCACCAAATTTTAGAATTGTCTTTAAAATCTTCTCTCTACTCCTTCAATCGCCAGAAAACTATTAATTTTCCATCTCAATTAAAAAATCATATAAAGAGTCCTATCGAAGTTACTTGGAATTATGCCAACGGATTGCACTTTAAAGTTTCAGCAAATAACTTTCCGCCTTATTCCTTTAGTAAAGGCGACAACGATTACGACGGAAGTCATTATCAATTACTCAAAAACTCTGGAAGCCGAATAAACTTTACATATTCCATAAGCATGCCCAATACCAAGAGCACAGGAATCAAGCTTTCTAACGGTACTTGGACGGGGATTATGGGCGACATTCACCACGGAGGATATGATATCGCCTTAGTATTGACGCCCACAGTCTCTCGATATGGTATCGTCGACTTCATTAGTCCAATCGGAGTTTCCCATTTGATATTTATATCTTCATCTCCAGAAATTGGAATCAGCAGTGTAGCTTTGATATCCCCCTACAACACCTTCGTGTGGCTGTGCGTTACAATTTCATTTGTCATTTCTACTTGTGTATTGTATTTGAAGCTTAAAATTAATGCTACCGGAACTGAAAATGACGGTGACTATCTGACTGATGCAGTTTTAAAGGCTTCAGCTCTGCTAGTTGAGCAATCGACTAAGCCTATAAAGGGAATACGCTTCATTCCTACTTTGTGGATGCTCTTCGCAACGATAATTGGAACAGGGTACAAATGCAATTTAGCGTCGTTCCTATCGACCCCAGCACCTTTAGACAAACCTATGACCTTCCACCAGCTTGATGAACAGAAGGAGTTCAAAGTTTACTTTGACCTTGAGGGGATAGCAGGATATGACTATTTCATCAAAAGTCAACAACCCTTGGTCAAAAGTCTAAGGAGGAGGATCGTACCCACAAGTGATTCGTTGGTGTGTGTACTTAACGCATTCTCAGACCCCCAGAGCGTATGTATTGGCTGGGACATTTTACTGCCATTAGTCATTGCAAAAAACCTAAGCATCTCCACGGGTCGACGAAGCGTCATGTATCAAAGTGATCCGCCCATTTGGTTTACGTATGGGAGCATTGCTCTACGAAAGAATTCGTTATTTACCGATTTGTTCGATTTCATAGGTATGTCCTACTTTGAGACCGGTATGATTGAGAAATGGAGCAGAAATGTCATTAATGATTTTCAAAAAGATGGTCAGCGATGGATAGGGACCCAGAAAGGTACTGAGTTTTACAGTAAATTGTCAAAGGCGTCCACTAATAATGACAGAGAGGGTACTCCGTTGGGTTTGAAACATTTCCAAATTTTACTTTATACTTGTTTTTCTGGATATTTCTTTGCTCTTTTAAGAGTTCTTTATGAATTTATTATGGATTGATATTTTTAAGTTATTGCTTAGATATGGACACATAACCGTGTCATATTCGGAGTGTAGAGTTGCATTTGCATACTCATACTTGCATGCTTCATGTTTAATTGAAATCAAAGTAGCAATCCTAAATTAAACCTAATTCACTTTTTTCGACAGTTGAATTGGATAATTGACAATGATAAATGATATATTAAATGCAAATATTATAACTATAATGTTATGATATTATATTGTACAGTTTAATGAGTTTAAATTACTAATGGCATTATTATATTGTTGAGTGTCGATGAGTTTCTATTTCGGAAATGGCAAAATATTCCATGTGGTACTAAATCCTGTTCTACGAGCTCACAAATTGGGCACACAACATGTTCAAATCACAAATCTCAACCACAACGTGGTACCTAGGTCTTAGAGTGTGGTGAGCTATTCTCCATGCCCATGCGGTTTGAGAATAAAACTTGGAAATTCTCTGCTCACAATTCGCAATTAAACTCAATCTTCAGAAAGAAAAATCTGACTTGAAATAACGGGAGCGACGTGTGTGTGCTCTGTCTCAAACATCGGACTGTAGGGGAACGAAAGTATTTTTGATATACCGTCAGGACATTTAATCAGGGCTCGTCATATTATTTCATCATGGGGAAAATGAAGAAGAGGGTACGTAAAGGCAAATTCTATTAATTAAACAATTATCAATCGTTAATCATATGTTATATCATAATTCATAATCATCCAAAACAAGAGACAAATAAATATGTACACTTCTGCGGTTGCACTCTGTGTCAAGATCTAATCAATATCTTGGTTCAATTTTAAAAACCGCTAAATCAAAGTTCATTAAACCTATTCCCAAATTGGAGCGATTCCAATGAGGATTATTATTAATGAAACACCTTCACGTTTAAATCGTTTAACGCTGTAAAAATAAGTAAATTAAAGAGTGATAAGATGATAATTGAGACTAATTTTTTTTATCTAAAATTGCAGTATGAGCAGGGTGAGGCCTCCCAGTACCTCACCAGAAAGCAGGCGTTAAGGAAGCTTCAACTCAGTTTGAAAACATTCCGAAAGCTCTGCATACTCAAAGGAATTTATCCACGCGAGCCTAAAAATCGAAAACGAGCACAGAAGGGAGCATCAGATAAGAAAACTTTGTACCTCAAAAAGGATATCCAGTTTCTACTTCATGAGCCAATTGTGTGGAAGCTGAGGGACCATAAGGTCTATTTACGGAAGAAATCTCGAGCTAAAGCCCTCCGAGATCATGAAGCTCTGAAGCGTATTATCGATAACAAACCGACGTACAAATTAGATCACATCGTCCGGGAGCGATATCCCACATTCATCGATGCTATCAGAGATATGGATGACTGCCTTACTCTGTGCTTTCTCTTCTCGACATTTCCCAGCATGAGATTCGTTCCTGGAGGAATTTCTCGCCTATGCCGCAGATTGACTGTTGAATTCATGCATTATGTCATCGAATCCAGGGCTTTAAGGAAGGTATTCGTATCGATAAAAGGATACTACTATCAAGCTGAGGTCAAAGGTCAGACTATTACTTGGATCGTACCTCACAACTTCGCATTTCAACCACAATCTTCAGACACCGTTGATTTTCGAATTATGGCGACATTCGTGGAATTCTACTCTACCTTACTTGGATTTACCAACTTTCGGCTCTTCCATTCCTTGAATTTATTCTATCCCCCTAAACTTGTTACAGGGAGAGGTACTGCGGAGGAACTGGATTCAACTAATCAATTGAATTGGGATACAGAGGATGACCTTGTTGGGGAGCGGGTTGCTGCACTTAATCAATCGTTGCTTCGAGCCTCCGATGCCCCTGTAGAAGAGTTGGATCTAGAAATGGACGAATTTCCGGTTTCTGGCGATGCAGAGAAGATAGCAGATGTGAAGAGAGAGGCTGAACGTGTAAAACTTCTAAAAAATCTTTTCAGTGGAATGAAGTTCTTCTTGGGTCGAGAAGTCCCCCGCGAATCTCTTTGTTTCGTAATCAGAGCCGTAGGAGGAGAGGTATCATGGGACTCTGTGCTGTTTCCAGGGTCTACGTATGATGAATCGGATGCTGGAATTACCCATCAAATCGTTGACAGAGATGTGGATACGAAACAATACCTCTCTCGTTACTATGTCCAACCCCAGTGGGTATTTGATTGCATCAATACCAGAGCTGTCCTCCCAGTCGAAAAATATTTCCCTAACGCTATACTTCCTCCTCATACATCACCATTCTTGACGGAACGAGAAGGAGACTATGTGCCCCCAGAGAAGAGGAAGTTCCTTGATATGGAGAAAGGTATAATTGCACCGACCGACAGCTTCGTAGAACCTGCAGAGGATGAAATGGATGATGAAGGGGAGGAAGAAGACCAAGAAGATGAGGGTCTGGAAGACTACCTAGAGAATGTGGATGTGGATGACGATTATGAAGATTCAGAAGAAGAAGAGGATGAGGATGATGACGAGCTAGATGAAGATGAGAAGCGATTGAGAGCTATGAAAAAGCAAATGAAGGTCACGAAAGGAGAAGCAGAAATTGAAGATGAGCTGAAGAAACGGGACGATGAAAGCAAAGAGCAGTGGCGACTTCGTTGTATGATGATTAAGAACAAACATAAACGGCTTTACAAAAAGATGATGGACAGTCGACGAAGGCGCAGGAGGGAAGCGGATCGACTTGCTACCAAGAGGCAGCAAATCGAGGAGACGAGCAAGAAATCCAAGAAAAAAAATTCTACAAATCTCAAAGTTAAAGCCTAAGCCTAGATTCTTTAATTCACTTCATGTAACCTGTACTTGTGGGCGACTTCGAATGGTTTTTCTTAATTAAAGAAGTAATTTTAATTGAAAAAATTATTAATCAATAATTATTTTATGGCATTTTTAATTATTACGGCTGGTATATCAAGTTACTTGGGATTGACATTTTAAACACTAAGAATTTGCAAATTTCATAATTTAAAGCATCAATACATTATTTTTTGGCAATGTCGACGTCGTAAATGTTCGATGATATAGGAGAATCTGAAGTTCTGAATATTGTTAATAAAATATCTACTGTTATCATGTTATCATATCAGAGTAAATAATTGTAGGACCGATTTCTATCATCATTCATAAAAATCATAATGACGAAGAAACAAGAAATATAGAAAATTAAAACGCATTATTAATCAATTATACTTAAACTGATGAGTAACACTAAGATCAGAACGATCGGATGTCATCACGTAGCGTAGGTGTGTAATCAAGTAATTATCAATCAGTCAGATAATTTACAAATTCTCGAGAATACAATACTACAGAACATCCATTCATATTTGAAGAGTGGCTGTCTTTTTCATTCACCAATGGGAATCAATACAAATTCCGGCTTCGTGTTAATTTAGAACTCACTGCTGCGCGAGCCCAGTGACGGCATTACAATTCTCCTAAACTCAATGTTGGCATGCAAGCACACTGAGATGCACAATTAAAATTATGTAATCCAATACAAATGTTGCGCGAGAATGAAATAGGAAAATGATTTAATCAAACGCAATGACTACAATAATGTCAAATTGGAAATTATGAAAGTTAGGGCCCTCCATCTTAAACTCTCAAAAGCGCGGCAGGGCAACGCATAACATGTCTATTTGTAATTTGTACTATGAATATTTGGACTCCAAATATTCATATTTACTCGGAGGCCAAGTACAAAGATGTATGACCAAATTTAAGCAATAAATAAGAATTTATGAATGAAAAATTAAAAATTAAATGAAAAAAATCAACAAAAAATGGACGAAGTTACTTTTTTGAGTCCGGACCCTTACTCCAATATGCCTTGGCGTAAGGACTCACAAGCCAAAAATAAATTATTTTCAGGACAAATTAAATTACTTATTTACAATTTGACTCAATTAGGGATTAACCTAGAGAAAAGTACTCGGCTTCATCTTAATTAGGGGTGTAAAACCGGATTTAAAGTCCCATTTCAGAAACAACAACTAGCATCAATAATCAAAATTTAAACGATAGTTAGAAAGTACAATAAAATTACAGAATTTAATTAAAATTAAACTATAGGGAGCTTGAGATAAAGAGAGATTTGACTTGTGAATGTGAAGTGCCAAAAGTTCCAGTCAACAGCCAAATATATATTGGTGTGCATGGCGGGATGGGTGGGAAATGAAGTGCGTATGAAGAGGGTGAATGACGAAGGTATTCCTCCGCACAAGGGAGGTGGTTAGGATGATGAGGGATGATGATGGCAAGAAGAGTTTTGAAGGGGCAGCGAGAGAGTGATGAACTACAACTTGATTACTATTCATTCTTTCCTCTCTCTTTTAATAGGAAGAAGTGTAGTTATTACCTCCTCGTCGTCCTCTCAGTTTTCTCGATAAATTAATTTTGAACTCGGAGATCCGGATTAGTAAAATGGACCCCGCAGTTACCACACCAATAACAACCATTCAGCCGACGAATCCCAGTCCCAACAATAATCCAGAGTTGAATAAGCCAATTAATGGAAGCCAGTGCGGGATCAATATCAAGGAACTGGACCAGTGGATAGAACAACTTAATGAATGCAAGCAACTAACAGAAAGTCAAGTTAAAACTCTCTGCGAGAAGGTGAGTATTCCCTTTTTTCCTAGTAATTATCTTTGTCCTTTGACCTTTTTTTACGGTATCCTGACTTTAATATGTAATGGTCACTCAACGTAGATGTACTAGCCATATTATATGGCAAATGTTACCGTTCAGAGTCATGCATGATTTAATCATCAGCAACTAGTGACTAGGTACTAGGCACTTCTTATAGATAGATTTGTGCGTAACAAACGAGATAGGTCAAAGTTCAACAATGTATATGAGCAGCATTATATTAATTTAGTACACAGCACACGGAGGTATAAAGTTCCTTTGCATTTTTTTTCTAGAATTAAATGTTTACTTAATAATTAGCGTTTTTTCAGTCAACACAGCGTATGACACATAATTATTATGGATCATGCTCAATTTGCTCATACTTCTCTCTAAATACGATGGTGTAAATATGATAAGCATGCTGCCCTTAAATCTAGATAATTAGACGAATAATAAGGTTCTAATTTGGAGAGTATTTCCTATTTAAGGGAGTTTTCCACTTCTGAATTTATTGTGTATTGTGTTTTGGTTGCATTTGACTCTATCGACAATAGTTGGTTACCATTTTGATTTTATCAATTTTATTTTTTTAAATTGTCTTGTGACAAGTCTGACATCATTGAATTACTGAATATTTGTAATATGACGTAATTTAAACAGATACTTCAGACAATAAGATGAATGTTTATCTAAAAAAAGTGAAGTTGTTGTCAAAAAATTGTAATTAAAAAATGTATTTATTTCCATTTTCTAGGCTAAAGAAATCCTCACCAACGAGTCGAATGTACAAGAGGTGAAATGTCCTGTTACGGTGTGTGGGGACGTTCACGGTCAGTTCCACGATCTAATGGAATTATTCAGAATTGGAGGCCGAAGTCCTGATACGAACTACCTGTTCATGGGAGACTACGTCGACAGAGGCTATTATTCTGTTGAAACTGTTACATTGCTGGTCGCTCTTAAAGTTAGGTACAAGGATAGGATTACGATTCTCAGGGGTAACCATGAGTCCAGACAGATCACACAGGTATGGAAGTTCGAATCTACGAGCTTATGACATATGACTTAATGACTACATTTAAATTATTTAATAGTTAGTATTAGCTAGATCTTAAAATAATTTTATTCCTTATTTCATAGCTAAAGAACGATATTTTGTTTGGTTACAGGTGTATGGTTTTTACGATGAGTGTCTACGAAAATATGGAAATGCAAATGTATGGAAATATTTTACGGACTTGTTCGACTACCTTCCCTTAACCGCCCTTGTCGATAGTCAAATATTTTGCTTGCACGGAGGTTTAAGTCCGTCAATCGACACATTGGATCATATAAGAGCTCTTGATAGACTTCAGGAAGTTCCCCACGAAGGACCTATGTGTGACTTACTATGGTCGGACCCTGATGACCGTGGTGGTTGGGGAATAAGTCCTCGAGGAGCTGGATACACTTTTGGACAAGATATTTCCGAAACATTCAATCATTCTAATGGAATTACTCTCGTATCTAGGTAAGTATTAGCTTAGTCAATGGGAAAAGAGTTCAATGCTTCTTCCATCTTAAGATTATTCAATCAGCAGTCTAGCTATAAGATATAATTATATAAAACTCCACGTTTGTGCATTCATGTAACCAAGCTAGAAAGTAAGAAAATCCATAAATGCGGCTCGCACTCTGTGCCAAGATTAAATACATATATCCTGGTCCAATTTTTACAGCCGTTATATTAACTGTGTCGTCAATAGACCTATTCCTGGCTTCAAGAACTATTCCATTTCAAGCCGGATTATTACTGTTGATACATTTACTCGTCAACTTCAGCTTCAAACTATTCATTAACATTCATCAAAATTTAACAAAAACGTTCATTTTAATTGTTTCCAGAGCGCATCAGCTTGTAATGGAAGGTTATAATTGGTGCCACGACCGTAACGTCGTAACTATTTTCTCAGCACCTAATTATTGCTATCGTTGTGGTAATCAAGCCGCTATAATGGAACTCGATGATCAACTGAAATATTCTTTGTGAGTTTTCACAATTTTTGATAACCTTAAATTAAACAATATGAATTAAATTTAAATTATGGATTTAATTTTTCAGCCTCCAATTCGACCCTGCCCCACGTAGAGGTGAACCTCATGTAACACGTCGAACACCAGATTACTTTCTATAAGATCATAATAATTGGTGTAAAGGTACTGGGCGCTGAAATGTTTGTCCACTTTAACATATACATATACATACACACTGAATTGCAAAGTGTTGAAACAGAATTTCCAAAAATACATACTATTATCACACTACATCTACTCGACACCTTCATGAGGACACACACATACATGAATCAACGACTACCAACTTGGAAGTAATACATAATTTTGAATGATTTTAAATTTGTTTACAAAAGCAAGTTCGTCGTGCGAAATAAATTTCGGTTGGTGTATAAGTAAATGTATAATGGTAATTGATACCTAACTAGACCTGTTTTCAATTTATTGTGTATGAATGTAGGAATATAATCTAACCCTAATTTCATGTTGTAATAAAATTCATCTTTGAGAAAATTAAATTATGAATTAGTTAATCGATATGATGATGACGTTCTCATGTGTCTCTCGCTGAGATATACCTATTTAATTTAGATACTGATTTACTCATAAAAAGAAATGCTTCTTGTTCTCTTTGAAGTTTTAGGCGCGTATTGATCTAGCAGGCTCAGGAGTCAGGGCGCTTAATGTGGATTAGAATTAGAAGTTTAAAATATGATTTCATTAGATTTCGCAAAGAGTCGAGTCGAGATCCTAGAATAGTTCTGTAGTCCTGTCCGTCCTGTCTCACTCATTCAATTGTTTCAAGTTCGATGTTCATGGATAGTTTGTTAAATACGATCCTCAGGTTAAGGATGCCATGCAGGAATTTGGAATTTAGAAGAATGTTTATGTAATCTCTATAAAGCGATGAGAAGCTAGAAGTTAATGCTTTTTTGTGACTGCGAATAGGCGGTTAAAAAAAGTAAATCTGCCGGTACACAATAGTGTACCTTGTTAGTGTTTTCTACTACACTCACTACACTACTGCTGCTGCTATAGGCTATGCATTCAGCTTGTAGTTGCTTGCATTTCATCAACGGCCAATCTTGCCTCTCTGTTGTTATATGGTAGTGGTGGTATTTACTCTATTGACTGTGTACTCTGAATCCAAGTCGTAACAGTAAGTTACTGGTCACACTTTTTATAATTACAAATTCCAGTTATTTTTCAACTTGATTAATTTTATCGACTTCTTGTGCATTTTCAACATAGGTACGAGCAACCAAATTCCAGTTGCTTTCACAATTTCAATCTTCTAACAGCACGGCGCACACCTCAATTTGAATCGGTAACTAAACATTTTCTCTACAGACAACACAACTCTGCACGGTTTTCTGTGTGTGTATCCTATTGTCCTTCGACGTTTATATTTCACCTTTTAACTTAAAAGGGGAAATTAAAGTTTTAAGGTTGAAGGTCATGTTTTATTTTGGAATTGAATAGAAAGCAAAATTTTAAATGTGTTTTGATATGAAGTATTTATGTTATATGTTGTCGCCGTTGTCGGTGACGTTGTGCGGTGCGGTATCACGGAATCTTAGTTTCAGTTCGTTCGTTTGTTTTGTAGCACGGTTCTGAGATCAAGTTGAACGAGTTGAACTGATCAACCATGTGCCGTGCATGCTTTTGACATTATAATTTATTCAAAAAAATATTTATGCCATATATTTGTTTGTAAAAATGATTACAGACTTCAACAGCAAAATTCGAGATACTTTTAAAATGGAGAATCCAGCAGTTAACCTATCAACTCCAAAGCAGATTCGCCACAAGCGTGTCACTGTCTTGAAGGACGAGGGGGGCAAAACTCCCATACTTAAAATTCCAGCATCTCCTATGCTACAAATGCTTGGATATGGATCAGGTTCGGTTCGACCGCTTATTTTTAATGTTTATAGTATATTTGGGAAAGGAAGTTGTAAGAAACAGACATCCAATTAAAATATGTGCATAGGTGTCGGAGTATTTCTCATGGAACGTTCGCCTAAGCCGTCTGGAGAGTTAAGGTCACCATGGGCTATAAAGAAAGTTCAAAAAC
The DNA here is from genome assembly GCA_034694785.1 of Agrenia bidenticulata. Taxonomy (NCBI): domain Eukaryota; kingdom Metazoa; phylum Arthropoda; class Collembola; order Entomobryomorpha; family Isotomidae; genus Agrenia; species Agrenia bidenticulata. The sequence goes on along the minus strand of JAQFYM010000020.1, from coordinate 146,269 downwards.
TTCGTGCAGCATCAAGAACCCTGTTTTCTGAACGGATCGAGTTTGAAGCAGAAATTCTGAAGCAGCTAAAGCACCCCAATATCATTGGATATAGAGGATTTACTAAATCTGACGGTCAGGTTGCACTAGCGATGGAAAAGGCTCCTAGATCTCTTGGAGACATCATCGTAGAAAGAATGGACAATGTATCGATGATATGCAGAACAAGCGGGGACTTGGATGACTTTTTTGTTGATCCATTTCCACCTGAGCGAATTCAAGCAATTGCTTTGGATATGGCTAAAGCTCTTGAGTACTTACATCACGAAGTAAAATTGATACACGGAGATGTCAAGAGTGCAAATGTTCTGATTTTTGGAGATTACGAAATAGCAAAGTTGTGCGACTTTGGAGTGTCTAGAAAAATTAAAGACGATGATACAATCGAAGGAACTTACGCTGGAACAGAGATGTGGATGCCTATGGAAGCTGTATTATCAAAACAAGGTAAAACCGGTCACATTGAATAGATTTTGTGGAAAAAATCTCCGATGTTCATGTGTTTGTTGGCTTCGTTTTATATTAAAGGTGACAACAAGTTTCCACTAACGAGCAAATCAGATATATATCCATTTGGTTTGACGATTTACGAAATGATTTCACTGAAGCCTCCTCATCTACCGACAGTGGATGGATCTTTTGAAAACACACAGACGGATTTGGACGACTCTTTCTTTGACAGAGCCTTAACTGAGTCCCTGGGTACAGAAACATATCATTTTTTAATTCCACCGTTGCACTCAGTTTGGATAAATAAATCATTATAGAAAATTTCTGCTCATATTTTTCAGGGAAACGACCATCTTTGCCGGATATTGAGTTCGACAACTCTTATAATCTTATTCTTGCATTATTTTACTGCTGTACAGAAGAGGACTATTCAAAACGGCCTGGCTCGAAAGACATTGTGAAATTGTTATCTACTTCAGATAGTTTCGGTGCCGTCATGAATGCTGAGATTGAAAGCCCAGACACACCCGTTTTACCTTCTGACCCTAAAGCTTGAATTCATCATTTAATAATGATTACATTTCCTTTTCATTCAAATTTTTAAATAAAATTTGTTTTTTAATTTTCTCATAATACATGCTTACCTACATTACATGTTGGTATGCTTCGATGTCTTGTAGGTATTTCTATACTTTTGCACCATCAATATGTTTATAATTAGCAGAATAAATCTCAAATCAGTATTAATTGTATAATAAAATCAATCAATCTTTACAATGTAGCATTATTATAATTTTCTCTGACAGTAAAACATAAATTACTAAATATTACAAGCCCGAAGCGAAGGGACAGTAAGTACTACATGAAGTAAAGTCGCGTCTAAAATACTCTAAAACTAATTTCTCAACTTGTCTGTATTAGAGGAATGATATTATTAGTAAGTTTAAAACTTTGGATACAAAGTTCGTCTTTTAGCATTTGATTCGACAACATTTGCATAGGAAAATAAATAACAAAAACAAAGGATGTATATTTTAGCATCAGGGAGCCTCCTACTTTTTATCTCCTTTGAATTTAGCCCAATCCATGAGGACTACAGGCAAAAAGCGGGATGGGGAACAAAAACTACTTGTAAAGTTGTCAGTTAGTTTTCAGATCCACTGACCATTGATTTCAGATCAGACTGATCAAATCCACAGAATTAGAACATATTTTTACACAATAGACTGACTTTCAATAACATTTTGATTTTTAAGGTAACATATGTAAATGACAAAAAAATTGGATTAAAATATAATATAAAATCAGGTTTTTAATGAAATGGGCACTTGTTGAGTTCTAAAATAATTTGAATTTACATGATTGAAATCATTTAGAGACAAGAAGAAGAAAACATAGAGGAGTCATGTCATCGTCGTGGTCCTCACAAGAATCTAATGTGTCTTCCAACAAATCGGATGATTCACAAAACTGTCAAGCGTCTCCACGCTTGAATATCACTGATGGATACTCGACACCGAAAAAATACAGAAATAAGAGGTTGGATCAGCTAGTTGCACTTGAACCAAAAAGTCCAGCCTTAAGAATTCCAGCATCCCCGATGATGCAGAGGTTGGGATATGGCACCGGTAGGTTACAATTAAATCACAAATTCTGTTTACGTAACGTATGATTTTAGAAGTTTATTTACCATGATATGTCGACATGGGTATATGAATGGAATGAATACCTAATGTTGGCAAATTTTTTCTAAGGTGTTGGAGTGTATCTCATGGAAAGGTCGCCTAAAGCTTCTGGAGAAATCCGATCACCATGGGCCATAAAGAAGATATCAAAAATTCGTGAATCCAGGGACATATACAGTGGACGGCTTGCATTTGAAGCCGAAATCTTGCGACACCTTAGTCATGCAAACATAATTGGATACCGGGCATTCGGAAACCCTTCTTTGGACGGTACATTTCTTGCAATGGAGAAAGCTTCAAAATCTCTAGCTGATCTCATTGAAGAACGATTGGACGAACAAATCCCAGGTCAATTAGAAATTTCTCCCTTTCCAGCAAAACAAATAGAAAAAGTTGCAATTGACACAGCTAAGGCACTCGATTATCTACATAATGAGAGAAAACTGATTCACGGAGACTTGAAAAGTGCCAATGTCCTTATCTTTGGAGATTTCGATATTGTGAAACTGTGTGACTTTGGGGTTTCTCGTAAAATCGGCGATGATGGAACTGTTCAAGGTAGATATGTAGGAACCGAGATTTGGAATCCCATGGAAGTAATACTGGAAGCTCGAGGTAGGATTATGCTCTCAATTTTATTCAGTATAATAGAAAGCAATGATTTTTTTTATATTTCTTCTGCTTAGTTATTGTAATATTTTACTTTTCAACAGGTCAGAAAAGATTTCCTGTGACAGATAAAGCGGATATTTATCCATATGCTCTAACCCTGCATGAAATGATAACTTTAAAACCACCTCACTTCAACACTGCAGAAGAAACGTATATCGGAACGAGTGAAGAGGAAAATAATACAAATGAATCGGATGGAAAATTTGACGAACAAGCTTTTGATGAGGCTTTGGCAAAACATCTCGGTACGCATTTTCGTTTTCTAATTATAACACAATTATAGCAAATAGAATAAATTAATGAGTAATAAGGACTGGATTTTTTAATTTAGGGAAACGACCTGCACTACCAGATATTGAATTTCACGAATCTTACAACCTAATTTTAGGTGTATTTTATTGTTGCACTGAGGAGGACCCTTCTAAAAGACCTTGTATCAAAGACATTTTAAGTATGCTGGGGACAACCAACCCAGAAATATCTAAATAGGGTTTAGTTTGTGTCTCCTGGCATCAATTTTATTTCTCGTACTTCTACTCCGTGGTTTTATTTCTTTGATCTGTTCGAAATCAAAAACTAAATTTTTTAAATAAATAAAATTATCATTCTTGTTAGTAAGTCATTATATAAGTATTCACTCTGACTGAAATAGTATCGAAACTTCGATGATGGAAAGCGCATACTAATAATTTTAAAAATTGCACAACCGAACAACCTCAAAAATTTTAAATAATGAACGCGAGGTCCATTATGAAATAAAAACTTTCGTACTGATGACTGAAAATATTCCATTTTGAAAAAAAACGTGCTGTGCGAGTAAACAAATCAAAAGCTAAGTTTTTTTTTCAAACAAAACTAGATTACTAGGTTGGAAAGAATGCCTTAATTTTACAACGAGATTAAAAATATGTTTCGTAAAAGACATTTATTTACTAAATCCCTTACAATCATCCGTTTTACTTATGAAATACCGTCCTCTATAACCATTATATTACCACCATATTTATTCCTTTCTATCAACAAAAAATATTTCTATACTTTGGATGTTTGTGCCTACAGTGCAATGCACTTTGTCCGTGTCCTGTCGAATATTTTTAGGTATGCTGAGTTCAAATAATAAAGAAACTGCAGTGTGCAATATTAAATCGAATTTTAAAAAAAAAACTGATTCTAATCAACACTAATTGCAACCCCTAGTTTCGCGATGCAGTACTTATTGGTTTATTATGTATGGAAATATAAGCATAATTCATTCCCTACGGCTGGAAAAAGGGTGACGAACTTAGTTTTTTCATGCTTCATCGATTTTTTTTTCTTTTGTTTTATTTTATTCCTGCTTCCCATCACTTCGGGGCATTAGGTGATTCAATAGCATTCCAGTTTCAAGCAAAAAAATCCGAACACTATAGTGTTTAGAATGAGGATATTGATTTAAAAGTTAATTCCACCTCTTATTACTATTTTATTTAATAGTTTTTCAAATGCATTTCGCTTCCTTTAATAAATTGAAAAGTACTCTTAAATATATATATACTATTAGCTATTGGCTAGAGCTTGATAGAAACAAATTGTACAATCAGTTCGGTCGATCAGTTTTGTTAGCTGATTTAAAACCTCCTCGGGCCCTTTTATTACCTTCATGAATGTTATCTACATGTTCATAAAGCCCAGAAGGTGAAATATCCTTAAAACACCAAAAAATCGGAATTTACGATTTTCAATTTGTGAGAATTTTATGATATTGAATTAGAATGATGTGATATAAATAAATATGTATAGTTATATCGATTGAAAAAATTCTTACAATCAACAGCCCCATCACCGAAGGAAGAATGATGTTTTTCCAAATCGAAAATAAATTAGGTTATTTAAAGTATCTTTATTGAGTGGTATTAATAATTAAGAGTGAATTCAAATCGTTTACAACATTTCATGAGAATTTATAATATTCATGAGAGGGAATAAAATGCATAATACATCATATTTAGTTCAGGATTGAAGATATAAACTCTTCAAAATTCTCACGAACACGAATCACAAATATGATTTTGTTTAGTTATTGTGTGAATAAAAATATACCAGCTCTAGAACCTTGTACTATCTGTATTGCAGTTTTTGGCATTAGGCTGCAGGCAGAGTTATGTTATTGCCCTTTACAAAAATGTTCTCATGCATAGGTATTTTAAAGTTTTTTTTATTAAAAGAGCTTAGCTTCGTTCGGGTAAAGATTCCCATGATTCCCATCATCAACCATTAACACAAGAGACAGCCTATCCTCTGCTGTCGACGTGCTGACGCCCAAGAATGATATTACGAAGATATTTCCATTGTAATTATAGCACACAGGTACTTCGTTGGCAGTACCTATATTGTCTGAAGACGTTATCACCAAATCGTGATCCTTCTTCTGCTGTGATGAATACGACTACTAAGACTAGATGCAAGGTTACTTAATCGTGTGCCTGGCAGAATTCTCTTTTCAATCTGATTACCGAAAGCTGAGAGGTAAGACGTCTATTAAACAAACTCTATTACCATACGTGGATTAGACATTTTAAAATAGTTTCCTCAAGTGTTGTCCAGTTCTGAAAACTGCTAACTAATTTTGATATAATTTCCTCAGTACCCAGTGGATTATATAAAGTCAGACAATGCAGCTTCCGGAGAAACATGGAATCTTACTCACGTGCTTCATACTTTGCATGGTGGACTGTCGGGGTAGGTGAAATCAAGATGATACTAATATTCACGAACAATTAAATCAATAACTAAACATTTAAAAATTTTAAAGTCTTGAAGAATTAATAATTTTGGACTTGTTCCAGGAATAGCTGGGAATGTAAAGCTCGTGGCAATGAACGGAAATCAATACTGGTTTAGTTCATCTTCCCCGTACGCTCCTCATCTCAATTTTCACCTCGCTTACCAATACTGCAGAACCCTTGGACTTCAGTTGGTCGTACTTGAGGCAAAGGAAGAAGTGGAAACTATATCGGCATATCTAAATAGTGGAGATGGTAAATAAAATCTATTTAACTTGCATACATTTATGAATAATTACTATCATAGGATTAGTGGATGTCATATAAATATATCGGAAATTAGGCTTGCGGATTCCAAGATTGTATAACAAGGTTAAGTCATGCTTACGTAAGATATAAGATATATCAATTAATTTTTCATGCATACGTACTTTCCAAAACGTCCAAGTAAGTTTCCAAGTTTTCTCATAAAGCTAAAGAGAGGTAAAACAAATCGTAAACTCATGAGATATCACATTAGTCCAATTCAGTTAGACTTCATTTTTACAGCATCTAAACAATTCACATAATAGTCATTAATTGATTTTGTACTTATAGTATGCGTGAAAATAAGTGCCTTAACAAATTTTCGATGGTCATTCGAAAAATATTGAGTTTTTCATAATTGATGAAATGAATTGTTCTGTTGAAGGATTTAGATTTATAGATTGATCCTAGTAATTAATTATCTTACATTTCCTAATTTAGGTTGTCGATGAGAAGATGAGATAATCAGTCGTTAAAAAAATCAACGTTGCTAATCAATTGCCCAACATGCACTTATAGGTATTAAAAACCTAAAACTTCATTATTATAGGCTCAAGTCTCAATTTCAACAAATACTGGACCAGTGGGAACAGGCTAGGAGCTGATAGCTGGATCTGGATGAGCTCTGGAGAACAGCTTAATAGCAGTTTTTCAGACTATTGGCTGAAAAGTGGCACCGGATCCCCGTAAGTGTATTGCAACAATAGTTTCACACCATTATGAACACTTGAATGCTTAATTAAAGCATTAATGTAAAATTCATAAAGCTTATATAATTCAGGATGAAACAAATTTACGATTTACATACAGTGTGGCTACATATTTACATATTGTGCAATCGTGGATACAATCTGGCCACAAAATAAGTAAATTCCACGCCTTCTTAACTTAAAACTTCAATCAACTGGAATTTTCTTTAGGGGCATTGACTTTTCACTTCAGTCATTGTAAGCTATTTAGTTTAGTAGCGTGAGTAAAAATCCACTTCAGAAAATGTCAGACAATTGTGACACATATATTCAAGACTTGATTAGATCGACTAATTGATAGAACCACATAAATCCTCCCTGACAGAATTGAAAGTCAATATCGTGGGAATGAGAAATACACATTAATTATATCCATTACATACATTTCGCAATACGCTTGAATTTAAAATTCCCATTTTACTAGATTTTCCGATACAAACCTTCTTAAAAAAATGGTTTTGAAGCTTAATGTTAATATAATTGGATTGATAATAGAGCGGACCCCCCAAAGCAATGTATGTCGATGAAAGCTCCCATAACGAAGCGAGCAATTTTCACTGCAGATGAATGTAACAAATCGTTGCCCTTCATCTGTGAACAAGTTCGATGTCTCTATTACAACTACCCTGTGGCCATTTTCCCTGATCCTAGTGACCTTAGGACGGATATTGAAGATGGGACTGCTGCTACCCCTGTAGAATCCGAGTCTCGGTAAGATTGAACTTGGTAAGGACAAGCCATTGACTGGTTCGGAATTTTAAAAGTTTTTGAGCCTGATTTTCAGGTTTTACTCTTTCCCTTTCAATAACGTAACTCTTTCTATTTGTCTTGTTTCTTCTGCAAACTTTTGGCATTGTTATAACATTTAAAAATACTTTTATTCCTCTAAACTTTTCTTCGGTAGATTTGACCTATGGTGGACCTGACTAAAACTGCGCTTTCTCTATTATTCTACAAATAAACGGCTGACTCTTTTTATTTTCTTTGCTGCATATGTGAACATACGCACATTAATCTTTGAAATTAAAAAAAAACTTGATTGTTTTTAGTGCCAGCACCAGCTATACGCCGCATGACAAGATTAGAGCTCAAAATTTCATATCTGGAAGAAACATCAACAGTCCATCTTTATCTGATTTTGCCGCACAAGAAAGCAGAGTGGATCCGAGTAAAATTCAGCGTAGGATAACGCTTCGACCTGTTACGTCAGCTTACCCATATCCATCTAGATATACTAATTCCTTCTATAAATATAAATCCGTAGATTACGATTTAACTAGTACTAGTAGACCTTCATTTAAAAAAACAACGAGGGAGAGTTTGTGGAGTCCTTCCTCAGATAAATCATTAAATCTAGCTCCAACGGTCCCAACGATTGGCCAAAGTGGTAGCGTTGCAGCAACAGTAAATAAGATCAGTAATGAAGGGAAGTCTAGAGAAATTGAGAGAAAAACTACATTTGTTACAGCCAAAGTTCTAAGGCCATCCAATTCTACAGTGTCCTCCACGATTGAAACTAGCGTTAGTACTGAGCAAGATACACCGAAAAGCTATACTCATTTAGAAATTGTTACATCCAAATCAACTAGCATTGATGGTGAGGAGGTAACTGAATTTGATAACATTCAAGATGATACTACCGTGTACACGACTAGGTATGGAATTGGAAACGGTGATGAGTATGTTAGCACGAACCCAACAATAATTTTCGATGATGAAGCCAATAACGTTGGAGGAGAGATTGGAGATCAAGATATAAAAACTGTTCAGGAAAAAACTTCTAAATTTTTTCATGGGAATGGCATCCGTCGCCCACATACTAAATCAAAACAAGGAGCAGTGGGTGTAACCAGTAGGACAAAAAGTTCTGAGGAAGAAATAACTACAATGCTCTCTGGGGACAGGGAAGCTTCACAAACTCATTCTCCAGCTACGATGAAAACCTATAAATTTCAAAGAAATAAAACCCCCGTAAATTGGGGAAAGAATGGTAACAGAAGTGTAACTAGTGTTGTCACTAGTACCAACGTAGGACCCAGTAAAATTGGATTAGGGCCTAGGTTACAGTTTAGAAATACAAATTGAACTCATTTCTTGTAATTAATTTTAGAAAGCTTGTCGTTCACTCTAAGCCCGGTGTATCTTCTGTCAAATCCCGCATTTCATTTGGGAAGGGCATAATTTTATACAGATGTAAGTTAAACTACGAAATAAAAAAATCACGGATATCTTTCATCTTCAATTAATTGACAATATAAGCTCATAAGCTCTTTGAATATAATTTAATTTAATTATTTGATGTGCGCAATCTCATCTCAAGGATGACCTTTTGCACACCTTCAATTGGGAATGGTTATGTTGATCCAGATCACGAAATAACTATCAATTCAAATATTTGGTTTACAAAGAAGTTTCAGTTGCTAGGCTGTAAGTGGCATCAGCCGCTAACCAAGTGCAGAGTGAAAGGTCACAAGTGTTCATCGGCATCCATCAATCAAACATTTCAACAGAATCGTATTATTCCATGAATGATGGTAATATTCCATCTCATAAGCATAGGAATGGCTTACCATTTCAAACCTCTGCTATTGTTGATTAAGGATCCACATCCCGATGCCAATTTCATGCTTATATCTCCATTACCAAATCCTTCGTGGAACTTCTTTACAAACAAAACAAGAGAATATCATATTTCTCGAATTGCCAAAACTACCACCACACTCTGCAAAATATCCTTATCATGACTGGAATTTACAACTCTGCCGGATTGTTCTCAAATTTGAAGGATCATATAAAAATCATTCCATTATATTACATATACTACTTATCATTACTGGAAACCGACGTATCAAATTGTGGCCAAATAGGATGCAGAAGGAGGGATTGCTCCAGATGGGTTTAATTGCGTAAACAACGGCATCGAGCAGTAAATTCTGACTACTCACCATTCAATCGAGTATAATTGCATTCTAGTTGATTCCAGATATGACGCGTGACTGATAATAATGGATTATAAAAGCTTACAAGAGCATAAAAAATTGATCAATATGACTATTTAGAAATCATAATTGTAATTTTATCAGGGAGAAAGCAATTTAATAGAAATTGTCGTCAATCATTTTTGAGAAATTCTGAAGTCCAGCATACGACGATTTATAATTTCTCGACTCGAAATGAGCGTTTTTCAAGTCACATCAACCCTGTTAGTTTTTGCTAGTTTCTCAAGTCCATCATTATCTCAAAATAGTGGTTGCGACGTTTATCACCAATTTACAGGAGCGGGGCAAAGTGCACTACTTCAATCTCCTGGATATCCAGGAAGTTATGATCCCAACATTGATTGCAGGTATACCATATCATCTCCTCAAGGGACTCAGATGACAATCGCATGCAATGACTTCAACGTGGAATCATCATCGAATTGTGTGTATGACGTATTTTTCGTATCACCAAGCGGCGATCCGTCGTTCCGAGACCAGGAATTCTTCTGCGGTTCCGGATCATGGACTAGAAGAAGCACTTCCAATCAACTAGCCCTAGGATTTCATTCGGACGATTCAAATCCAAGCTCATCACAGCCATTCAGATTTCAATGCCAGATTACAGTGACTGGTACAGCTCCACCAGCTCCTTGTTCATGTGGTCAGCCCAACGATTTGGTAAACATTATGTTTTATCCTTTATTGGCTTTACTTAGTGTTTATCATATGAAAAATTCAATTTTGATTTTTGAATTAGATGAAAAGGATTGTGGGAGGAACTGATGCCATAAACGGTGAATTTCCATGGCGTGTTAGTTTGTATTCAGGGAAACTAGGAGTTTTCTGTGGTGGAACGATTATTTCCAGAAACTTTGTACTCACAGCGGTAAGTATTTATTTTAAACCTATTTATAGAATTTTTTACTCTAAAAAATCAATCTGCTTTTGCATTCTTGGATAGGCACACTGCACGAATTCAGTTCAAGCTGGAGACACGATTTATGTCAATGTCGGCGACTATGACCTGACGAGCTCTACTGATGCTCAGAACCAGTTGATACCGGTAGATTATGTAATTCAAAATACTATGTACAACGACCAAACGCAAGACTCAGATGTATCTTTATTGCGTCTTCAAGCTCCTCTTAACTACTCAGCAAATGTAAGGAATTCATATTATTATTCTAAAAATTTTCCAGTTTTTCTGCAATGATCGATTTAAGCATTTTACCCCAACTAATTCTTTTAAAGGTAGCACCTGTATGTTTGCCTTGGAAGTTTGTAAATCAGGAGTTTAATGGACAAATTGTTACTGCATCGGGTTGGGGGAGTATGTAAATCATAAGGTTATTTACTAATTACTGTACATCGATTTAGATTACTATTTCATACGAATTTTTATAGCTCAGTATTTCGGCGGTGGAATTTCCCCAATTCTTAAAAAGGTTGATATACCTATTCTTGGAACGAAACCTTGTGGAGATGTCTATAGTGGAACTTCAATTACTATTACAAATAATATGATATGCACATACGCTCCTGGTCGGGACACTTGCCAAGTAAGCTGGAAAACTATGACTTAATTCCATAACTCCTAAATATCCATGCAAATTATTATTATTACCGAATAATTAACACTTAATTAAAGGGCGACTCGGGCGGAAGTATCGATTTCAAAGATCCCAACACCTCAAGATACTATGCATTGGGTGTAACCAGCCAAGGTATAAGCTGTGGCCAAGTTAATCAACCGGGCGTCTACTCAAAGGTTACCAAATTTCTAAACTGGATTCAAGGAAACACGGGTAATCCAATAAAATAAATCTTCAATAGTAACTTCATATGATTGAAAATGTTTAAAGTGTTTGAGTGGGTAGGTAACTGAGCATGGTTATTTTTTTCAGGGGAGACATTTTGCAAACTATAATGATCAGGTCCTGTGGCTTGGCAAACATTACAATGAAAAAAAAATCAATGTTGATTCATCCTGTAAAAATGTAATTGAGAACTTTAAAATTATTTAAACTTTAATAAATGATGTAAAGCAACCAAAGAGCTTAGACAGAAAATCAAAAGGTGTTGAATTTCCTAATTTTAAGTATCCTGTGTAAGCATTTACATGTAAAATCATCATTAAAACCAGAAGAAAATACAAACGAATAAAGAAAATAAATTAATTTCAAAGATTAAAGAAACACGCTTAACATAATATATTAAATGCAAGGACAGTTTAAGATGTCATGCATTTAATGCTTTCAGTTTTTCCTTCGGGCTGAAAATCCGTCGCAATATTAGGGTTACAATTTATTTGATGTACGTAAATGTTTTTCAAGTTCATGGCACAACAAATCAAACAAGGGATGATATCAACCTTGATAATCCATAATCTATAGGCTGATTCAGAAAAATACCTCAACACGCTTAGCAATCAATGTAGAATTACAATAATTAGCAAATGTTCCACACAATCATCATTTACCTATCGATAATAGAGAATGGAGTGAAGTAGTACAACACAAGGTTATGGATGGAATAAATATTGAATAAAAGCAAATCTTGCTGAATAAAAAAATCAGATGAACTATTTAAACAGTGTGGTTCAGCCCCAGATTTTGTCTCAAATCAATCAAGGGTTGTTGACGTCAAAAATTGTATAATAAAAATTTGTGACTGTCAAATAGGTTAAAAATTAGTTTTAACCTATGTTGCATTTTTAATTGAATTGGTATTTGCAAAGTATTTAGTTTACCGTAAAATATTTTTGTAACTCATAGGACGCCGTCCCCATGTGATGATGCATGATCACTAATTTACACTCAACGAATTAAATACCAAACAATAATAGATTCCAGATATAATAATAATTTTAAATAATAGGTTCCAGATTTAAAAATCTGATCAAATAGAATCAATATTTTACAACAAAGAATTTCAACAATTACTTATTTATGTGGGCTTGTGGCTAGCATGCAAATCCCCCATCTTGGAGTTTGAGCGATTGAACTCTGGATTTCGTATAAAAACAGCTGAATACCTAGCACTTCAATCAGTTTAGTTTGAATAGGAGTCTTCCCAGATTCGAATTCTAGCTGAAGTAATCCACTATGCAGTCCCTCCTAACATTCTTGAGCCTCGTTGGCTTATCTCTCTCGTCAGCAGCCATTTTATCTGGCGACGGTGCGTTGCCACCACCAGTCGTGCCCGAACCAAGACAAGCTGTTCCTCCAGTGGTTCCGGAACCAAGACAAAGTAACTGTCAATATTCGCTCAATTTCACGAGCGTTGGTCAACAGGCTCAACTGCGATCTCCAAATTATCCAGCAGAATATCCTCCAAATTCGAATTGCAAATACTCGGTGAGAAGTCCAGTTGGGTCCCAGGTTCAACTTTCTTGCAGTGAATTCAACGTAGAATCCACAAATGCATGTCAATACGATAAGTTTTCTCTGTCTCTGAGTGAGGACTCGACCTCTTCAGTTTACTGTGGCAATGGAGTATTTAACACGACTTCAGTAACCAATGTCTTAACTGTAGCTTTCATCAGTGATTCCAGCAATTACTATTCTACTAACTTATACAGATTCAGTTGCGTCCTTACGGTTATCGGGTCCACTGGCCCAACGACCACGACACCTAAACCCACGACAACGACTCGTGCCCCTGTTGCTCCAACAGCGGCTGCAGCCTCGAGCACTTCTTGCTCTTGTGGTTTCCGAAACGAGGTGACAATCTTTATTAAATAGAATATGCTGTAATTTTTTAAATTTATATTTCGGAAGGAATCTGATTTATTTTTCTAATGTAACAATAGGCTCCACGAATCGTTGGTGGTGTGAACGCCGTCGTGAATGAATTCCCATGGCGGTGCAACTTATACAGTAAGACTTGAATAGCTTAAAATCATTTCATTTGTGGCCAAAAAAAACAAATCTCCATTGTTTCAATTCATAGGCCCTAATATGGGAGTTTTCTGTGGTGCGACAGTCATCTCTAGTCAATGGATTTTAACAGCCGTACGTTTGAATACTTATTTATTTAGGAAAACGCTAATCTAACATGCATTTTATTTCCTTTGACTTAGGCACATTGTTCGGCCCCCGCTCTAAAAGAACTGCAAGCAGGCCGTCTTTATGTAGATTGCGGAGATCACGATTTAACAGTTACTACCGAGTCAGCCAATCAAATGAACAAAGTTTTAAAGATCGTTCAAAATGCAAATTACAATAATCAAACTCAGGATAACGATATAGCCTTATTACAGCTTGAAAGTCCTTTGAAACTTGACAGAACAGTAAGTTTTCAAGAATATGCCGTTTTCCGTACACTATCATTCATATAGACACAGTCCAAAACTTTGTCAAAATAAAACAAATCGCAATTCTAAATTTTAGGTTCAACCAATTTGCTTGCCATGGAATTTGATTGGTAATAATCTCCAAGGAGCAACCGTTGTCGCATCAGGATGGGGGAGTAAGTACAGTTGGGTTATCATAAGAACTACCAGTTCAAGCATGTAGTTTTAATCATGATAAATTGTTCTTCCCCAGCCACATCATCCGGTGGAAGTCAATCAATGACCTTGCAAAAGGTGGATCTTCCATTGTTGACTACCCAACAATGTCGCGCATACTATGGTACATCAGTAACAGATAACATGATTTGCACCTACAATCCCGGAAAAGATACTTGTCAGGGTATGTTGATGATTTATTAAACTTCTTTTTTTTGAAAACAAACGAAACTTTCTGTCTCTTGTTAATAGGTGATTCTGGTGGGAGTATCGATTATAAAGATCCCAATACTGGTCGATACTACGGCGTTGGAGTTGTGAGCTGGGGTAAGCCAACAATAAAAACTTAGTCTTTTGGGTGAAGCAGTTCTGTTTCTAACAAGACAATTCAAATGAAAGAAACAATTCTAAAGCTATTGTTTATATTTACTTGTAGGAGTGGGTTGTGCGGGTAAGATTGACATCTGACACAGGAAACATAAGTTTATTATCTAAAAGACAAATTTTGAAGTTTAAGTTTCTTTATTTTTACGCTTCAGGAACTAATCAACCAGGAGTTTACAGCTACGTCAATAATTATTTGAGCTGGATTCAAACGCAAACGGGTACGGCTAGATATATTTTCATAGATTCAAATCTCCGGTTTGCTTCTTTCTTTAGGATCAGATAAATTACCTTTATTTTTTTTCAGGGGAAAGTTTCTGCAAAGCTTGAGCTTGAATGCAACGATAAAAAAGACTTCTGTTACAACTGAGACATCATTGCTCGGAACTTATGAATTCTTTTTTTTTATTCGGAACTTATCAATTGTGTTTTTCTGTTTGAAAAATGTGAATTTTTGAAATATATCATATCGGGAATTAAATTTAGCTAAGTGATGCTGTTAATCAATGTATCAACACATTTATTATTCAATGTAGTACAATAGGATTTATGCGACACGCAACTTGGTTATAAAAGCTTAGTAAAGCATAAATATTCGACCGATATGACTGCTTGGAAATTACATTTTTAATTTATCAACAAGGTCGAAAGCTTTGCAGAGTACAAGAATCATATACGACGAGTTCGTTCATAACCGTAGTTTGACAAAAATATTTTGCTACTCTATACTCACAGTGCCTTTATTTCCCCATAGTTTGTGGCCTAAAAGTAGGAAGATAGTAACCTATTATTTAGAGTTAAATAGTTCATGTTTCCTGATTAATACGCTTATAGGTTATGATTCCATAAACAATATTTGATATCAACAATAACATTTACAATTTCGTTGACTATTTTAGTGTATGGGATTGAACTTAATTAATATACCGTCAATACAATTTCAATACAAGTTGAGATTCAAGAAAATGACTCAAAGTGTATAATAGATATACTATAAAATTAAAAATATTTCCTCAGTGCTTGATAGATTTTGTAGATATTTTCAAGGTTTACTTAAAGGCTTAGTTAATCAACTCGCTATGAGTTTTTTGCGAGTCGTATTAACTCTTTTTATCACAGCTAGTTTCTCCTGTTTGACATTTTCGCAACGTGGGCCTAAATGTGATATTTTTTTTTATTTTCGAAATACGGAACAGAGTGGAATTCTTAAATCTCTTTATTACCCAGAGTCCCATCCTGATGATATAAACTGCAATTATACTTTTAGATCTCCTCAAGCGACCTACATGAATATCGAATGCACGGAATTTGTAGTGGAATATTCTGACGGTTGTTTCTATGACAGATTTTATTTATCACGGAGTGGTGATCGAAATTTCAAAGACGTGGAGAATATCTGTGGTGAAGGGCCATGGAATAGAAGGAGCGATGGCAATTTGTTTTTAATGGGTTTTCATGCAGATACTAGTAATCTGGCACAATTACTCAACTACAGATATGATTGCCTGATAACAGTGAAGAATCAGAATATGAGACCGGGCAGGAATATTACATTAAAACCAGTAATTCTGAAGGTCTCTTAACTGGTGAGCCCCAAAATTTTTAAAAGCTTCCCTGTTCAATTTTTTTGCTCTCTGATTAATTACTTACTTTTTTCAGGGAATAATTTTTGAGAGTACTCGAAAATCTGCTTTACGATATCCCTGATTGACTATCGTCAAATTGAAGCTATATATTTTACTTTACTGTAAATCTGGTGAAACTGCAGAATATAAATAAAAACAATTAATACTGTTTTTTAACTCTAGAGAGAAAATTGAAGGCAATTTACTATAATTATTTCACCCATTGTCCATCACCTCAGTCACCTGAAACTGATTGAATGCGGCATTTAAAAATCCTCCGTAAATTTGAACGTTATTTGAATCTAAAATGAGACATGAATGTCAAAAACCTAAATTTTTCTGTTGGTTAAGGTGGAAAAGTATTTGGAACTAATACATTAAAAGCCTGATGTCATAACTTTATTTTTAGATCAAACGCTTAAATTTATTATTTTTTATATATATAACTATACATAGCATATATTATGCTTAATCAATGTTGTCAATAAATTCTGATTTCTATGTCAAATGAAATGTATGATTTGCTGTACCCACGCCAGTTTACGTTATTCCCTTTACTATAAGAATATCAAAACTTTTAACAATCGCAAGGGAGCAAGGAAATGGTTTACTTGGAACACAGCCGACCATCTTCTGAAATGTGAAGCTTAATCCAGGGTAGAAATTCTGTAACGGTAAGAAGGTCAGAATTAATAGTCAATAAATGGTGAGGTTTGAATAATTTATAAACCATTCACCATTAATGCGAGTGTAAACGCCAACACCTTTAGGACGGCCGTAGCAGCCAGTCCATGAATCAATTCCTAAAATATTCACGGTTCATTAGCGAGTGTAAACTAGTTCGAAAACGGCAGGATGTCAATTGCTGGATATAATTTATGATCTCTGTTCACCATACCGATTTGGATTTTTTTGCTTCCTTTGGTTACAATTAGCGGACCACCCGCATCCCCAGGACAGTCAAACGTAGAAAAGTATGGATGGCTTTCTTCAGGTTGTTCCATTCTAGAACAAATCATCGTATCGGGGAGATTTTCCCATTCTTTACTGTAGTTATAATTTTTGCAATCAATCTGTGACAGAATTTGAGAGCTGACTTCAGATCGCTTCACAGGGATTATGTAGTTTTCTGTTCATGTAAAACACCAAACATAAGAGGTGAAACCCTTTAATAATTTATAAAAGCGCAGCACAGCAATAAATTTTGATATTAAGTGCTTTAGACTTGCCTTCTTGATGGAATCTCCATAAAAGAGACGTCGCGTTCCAACCGTCGTATGATGAGTTCGATTCGGGCAAGCATATTGGGGAAGAACCGTAGTTCTTTCCAAAATGTGGAACTGGTCCCTTCAGTCTCAATAGGGCAATATTGTAATCTGGATTTCAGCATTCAAGGAAAAAGGGGTAGATAAAAGCATTTAGAAAAATCACACACTTCAATTCTAAAGATTACCGAGATGTTTATCGAGATATTTTGGGTGGAGGATAACACGATGAACTTTTTTTCGAATGAGCAAGGTGGTGTTCAGCTCATCGGGCTCCATCAAATTTGCATAATGAGCCCTTGGCCAGGTTCCAATTAGTACCTCCACTCCATCAGCATTTGATCTTCCATCAAATCGTTAGTAAAATAAAACTATTCATGCAAAATTGACTAATTAGTCGTATAAATTGTTTACCCATCCACACACGAAGCTGTAGAAGAAGAAAAAACATAAGACCTCGATATTTCTATTCCGTTTTATTTAATATGGTATTAACTACTACCTGATGTCAAGACGTATCGATCGTTAACTAAAGTTGCTCCACAAAATGCATACACACCTCCAGGAGCTACTAAACTAACTGACCAAGGGTACTGATTAAGCGTTGTGACTCCCTCATTTGCCCAATGGTCAACCTTGTCAGTCAGAGTGTATGTCCCACACTCTGAAAATATTAATATTATATTTTACAATATATTTCAACATTCGATTGCATAAATATATGAGTTAAAATTTATACCGCAATCAATGGTGTTGTTTCGACTTAAGGATTGCCACCATTGGAGGTCTTCAGTCTGTTCTTCCAGGGGTGGTAGTTTTCCTGAAAACACGGCTCTCAACTGTCGTCCGTAAGGAAGAAGTAAGGCTTTCTGTGAGAAACAATTTTTTATTTAATTTATTTTAAGAAAACGATTAGTTAATTCAAGAAAGGACACTGCCTTACGTCTAAGGGACTATTGAAAGCCAATATTAGTATCGGGATGGTACTAATGGCTAAGAAATTTGCAAAAAACATCATAAATTCTATGTTAGCCACTTGAAGTTTAAATAGGCATAGCTTACAGACGTAAACTGTAAAGTTGTCTCGAATTTTTGAACGCTAAAACTTTGTATTTATACAATTTTTGGATGGCGATTTTACTATTGTAACGGTTTCCAATATTATTAATTAAGTGTTCAAATCATCCAATACCTCAACGGTACTGATGATTTATTTGCAATACGCTTATGTTTAATTCATCATTTTGAAATTGATAGTTCATAATTGTCATAATTAATTTTTAATCCTGATAATTTGTTTCCGCTTTTGTTTCAATTTATTAATGACAAAGATACAAAACACATCTAAATATTCTATTCATATTCATTAGACAGTTACAAAAGGTGGTAAACGAATGGGTTAAAAATGAAACCCCGTTCAATTGAGTATATAAAAAAATGTCAATTACGACTGTTGATGCAATACGTGCCATCCTTTGTGTTTTCATAGATCCAGGAAATGTACCCTAGAATATAAAGTGGGAGTTTCCATCTCATTGCTTTAGATTTATCATAAAGTGCACGAAGAATTTATCAAGTGGAATGAGTTCAATAAATTAAATAAACAAACTGGAAATTCGAGTAAATAGAAGAACAGGTCGTCGGGGCTTTGATCCACATTCAGACTGAGGTTGGGCTGTGGATATTCCGATTTGCAAAAATCGTACTTTCATCGACTCCTTGGAACTAATGGTATTGAATTCGGCATCGCAATTGCTCTTCATTTTCCTCAAGTAAACCAGCGGTGCTCCAGAATCTATCCAGTCCTAAAAAAATACTCAAAAAGTTTACTTTGTGAATGAGGCGGACTAAATATTAAAATATTAGTATGAAAGCTATCAGAAATACATGACACTCTTTATGTTCACTGTCTAATTTCTTCGATCCCGAATCCCCTGCAACTTCAGCACACAAGATTTGAGCTTTTATTCGCTTAGGGAACTTTGTAGAACAAGTTTGATTTTTCAAAGTATGAAGGTTCATTTTATCAAACTGGTGGGCTTTTCTGTTATTTTCTGATTGTGAAAGGTAAACATCGTGGGACAAATTATTCTTAAAATTTAGTAATATGACCTTAAACTTAATTTACCCGTGTCAAATCGTTTGAATTTACTCATCGTAGCTATCCTATCTTCTGGATTTTCAACAAAATCACACTCCTTGCTACGAATTGTGTAGTTTTGGGAGACTTCATCTGATGCAAATATTGACGGAGGGTGAGGTGGGATGCAGATCGTTGCTACATCCTCAATCTCTAAATCCAATGGTTCTCGTAATTTAACTAAGGAAATGTCATTGTCATACGTGGAGTTTCCTACAGAAAATCCGGGATGATTCTTTATCGACGAAACTTTGCGTCTTGGATTTTGTTGGGGTACGGATGATCCTAAAAGGACTTCTAATTCTATTGACGAATACCTATAAATATAATTTGTATAAATATCATGTTTGTCTGTACATGAACTTAATGCAATTATAGTCCAAGAAGACAACTGATTACTTGGATGTGCAATGTGCAGCGGACAAGACGTATCTGTCACTTATTAGACTACCCCAACAAAGCGGCTCATTTTCAATTCCATTCTTATGAACAAGACTAACTAGCCAAGGAAATTCTCCTTTCTTGGCCTTTTCTAAATCCCCGATTTTACCACAGCCTGTAAATATTACAAACTATATATATTACAATAATATAATTAATGGCCAATTTAAAATCTTGAAGAAAAGTCTATTTTTTACCACATTTTGCTTTGGTGTCCGAGTTGACTGGGACCAAAAGCGTGTCTTGGACCGCTGCTTTGTTTCGTAGCACTTGTAATAAAATTATAAAAAAATAAACACAAAACATATTCAACATAATAAACCGTTTATTCGTGCGTATGAATAAGCTCTAGAAAATTATTGATTTATTAAAATATAGGACTAGAGTAAAAACTTTTTGTTGATAAAGGATGGAGGTATTGAGAGTTAAGAAGGATTACAAGAAGAAACATTCTGTAGTTGAATGCTATCAGAATGCGTAGGAAATACTAGATATAAAATTATATTAATTACTATACACATGAACAATGGACAAAATTCTGAAAACTTTTTTGCAGGTAGAAACATTTCTATTACGCAATAGTGTTATCGATAATTATTTTCCTGCAACATTAGATTTATTTTGCTGATAGTAAGGTTGTGCGATATATATAAATGAAGATGCTTTTTTACGAGATGGACTTACCCACTATTATCTGAGCAATTGTATGAAGGAAAATAGTGAATTTATTTTACGCTTGAGTGAAGTGACAACATCTATTCCTTTGGTGTTATTCATCATTCCAATTAGTGGTTGCAAATGGAAGTCTTAGCTTAAGATTAGCTTGGGTGGTAGTGGCTTGGGTTTACTGTAGTATAATTACGCTACCGTGCTTTGCTTGGATAGAAAATAAACCACACAAATTATACGAAATTTAGTTCTTGCAGTAGTAGCCATCCAAGGAGTTATCTCGAATCCAGGATTCATACTCTGTAATTACAAAATAGAAAAAATTATACAAAATATTTTTTTATTGGGGTGATTGCGAGGCTAATTTTACGAACTTAAATTGTGGGTACCTTCAATTTTGTACAAACTATTAGTATGCAACTTTGAATCGCCGTTTGTGGAACACCCAGAATCTATTGAGCTTAAGCCAGTTATGAAATGTTTTTGAAAAAAACGTTGCTTGTCTTCACTTATTTGCCGTTGTATTAATACTACCGCCATGGAAGGAACTCCAGATTCAATCTGCTTTAACAAAGTACGAGTACTTATGATAACCGTTCTATAATTCGCGAGGGTAAATAGCTAAATTTACACGAACAAAACAGAAAAAGTCCTCCCGGTATTTACTCAAAGCCGAATCTGGATCTTGAGCTGTGATGCAAAACGTTTTAGACTTCAACATATAGGGATATAATTTGGAGCAGTTTTCTCCATCCACGAATTTTACATTCAGCTGAGCGTAGATTGGGGTACTTGGATATTCTGAATTTGATATAGAAAATAGTGAATTGAGGAGTATAGTACAGTAATTAAAAACGATACCTTACCTTGCGATTTACGGTGAAGCCATCTCTTTATGAGTACATCTTTGTACTGGAGAAACTTATCTCCCACCATGGTTGAGTTTTGGTCATTATATCGCTTCAAGACAGAAGGAAGGCACACAGGAGTTGCCATTGTACTCGGTTTAATGTAATAATCAAGCTTGAGCAACGCAATTCCATGATCATGACCATTTCGGTATAGAGGATGAAACTTGACACTCTGAATTCGGTGTAGTCTCGATGAGTTTACATGGTATCCTATCAATTCTGTTCGTAGATTGTTTTTGGTAAACCTAATATTAAAAAAAAGTCAAATCACACGGATGGAATTTTTAAGATGCTTACTCTTACCCTTTGACACAACCGGCCGACGTTAGCACGTGTCGAAAGTTTATTAATGAGCCACTGCATAGATGCACGCGGTCTTTGTAACTCTGGTTATTTTTGACTACAGTGATGCTCACAATCCATGGCAGCTCCCCCCTTTTGACCGTCAAATTATTTATCTTTCGATACCCCATGTCTGGTCGAGGAACGCCACACTCTAGTTTGGAAAATTATAACACACGATTTCTGGCATTTAATTGGCTTGACTTGATTTTTTTGAATGTACTTACCACAGTCTCTTTCTTTCCATTTATCTGTTGGCACTAGTAGGGAGTCATGGAGTTTGGTAGAGATTGGTGTAGTGGACTTTGTTGTAGCAGTAGCTGCCTCATAAGTTTTGCAGGTACAAAAAATGACAAGAAATACAAATAATTTAAAGAATGGCTTCATTCTTTAGTATTTTTGCTAAACTAAATCAAAATCATTAACTTAGTTTTACTTCACATGTTTTTATTAAAATTTATAGTTACAGTTCTTCACGTAGTTGTTAGTACAACACATTTTATGTTAAAATTATATCAATAATCTAAATACTTGTATTAATTTTATTCATGAGCATCTATTGTTTGCAGAACTTTCCATCAAATGATGAGTGCTTCATTATCCAATCAACGTGTCCTATGGGACACAAATAATGAATATGTCAGGTTATGGTCTTTCAAAAACTCTCTCTCAAAACGACGGGGTGAAACGAGAAACGAAATCTCCCTTGAATAATTAGTAATCATGACCGCTCCTGACGTACTAGAAATATCAGTGGAGACATCAGCAGGAATAGCTCCGGAGTAACCGTTGCATCCATACCCTCTGGAATAAATTCCTATTCCAATGTACTTATTAAAGTGTAACTGCATAGCCAAGACGCTTCCCCGTTCGCCCTAAAATAAAAGTCTATAGACTTTATTTTATCTTTGTAAAATAATTTAGCAATTTAAAATGTATCAAAATACACTGACATAGCAGGTTCCTCCAAATTCCTCACAAGCTTTAGTTTTGGGCCGGGTCGTGAAAATATTGCTACAACTTGGTTCTCCGTAGCGAGCTATATGAACTGGTAAACTTGCAAAGTAGTACGAGGGGGAGGAGTGAAATACTGAAAAAATACAATGAAAATAGAAGTGTCTTGAGTAAATTTGGTTGTGCATATTTTGTCTGTAGAGACACTTATGAAAACTGTACCTGACTTGTAATAGTGGCGCGTTGTCATGATGGCAGAACTTTTAAGCAAATACTTTGAGGGAATTTCCATGTCAGGAAGGCAAATGGGCGTTACCGTAGGGTATTCAGAAATAAAATTCAAAGGTCTTGTTAGCCTTAACAAAGCCAGGTTGTTATCATGGTTCGTTCTGTTGTAGTGCTCATGGACAAAAAAATTTTCAATTTGCTTTTTTCGGCTCTTCACATTTTTCCCAAAGAGAAATACAGCAATTTCTTGTGACCTCTTTCTAGATATTTAGCTGATTACTAACTCCATCCTCATGATATGCATATTGTATAAATCTATACATTTTATCGCTTAGGACATGCTGCAATTGTTACCTAAAAAGGCAAGATGCTTCAGATAGGACATATCGATCATTGATTATAGCTCCCCAGCAAAATGGCTCCAAATTCTTCTCGTTCATATCGCCCTTTCTAATCAGTCCAACTAACCATGGGAAGTCGCCGGAATAGATTGAAAGACCATCAACAGATTTAGTTGTTGCGATGAACTCCCCGCAAGCTATATTTTACTCTTCGGAAATTAATACAAATAATCGGCTTACGACTAACAATAAGCTGCTTAGTTGTTTATAATACCACAATTTAGAGTTCCGTTTTGTATTACTCCAACGCTTTTCAAGTACTTTAGACTAGAAAATCCGTATTTAGAATGTAGGTCGGTGGTTTCCATCCCAGCAGCCCAAAATATGGACACGGTTACGATGATGAAACTAAAAGTTTCTATCATTTTAAAATAAAATGTGCTAGTACCAATAATAAAATAAAATGTACTAGTACCAATAAAATCGAATGTACTAATAATAAAATCTAAAGTGGCAATGACTAATTAACGCCGAAACACGCTAGCTTTATAAGAGATTGTATCGTTCAATATTTATTCAAGAGAAATCTGCTAACAAAAATTAATTACTTTATGTTAAAACATCCTAGACTGACCCAATAAATTTCGGAGGTAGTTCGTTGCAAAAGCTTCCCTCTGATGATGTTTTTGAAATCCAGTTCATAATTTCTGAAATTTTTTTAACGATTTTTATATCTTTTGCATTATTGTTCTGAAAAATACAAATGATTGAAGCCATTGTGTTTTTACCTGTGACCCTTGTGTAAACTCCAGGTTTATTTGGCCTGTAAATAAAGTAGGTTATGTTTTTTAATAAATAATAATAATTAATAGATAACTACAAATTAAAATGTTCTTACCTTGCACACCCAATTCCCCAAGAGACTATACCGACTTGAATGTATTTTTGAAATCTCTCATAAACGAGACCCCCGCCGCTATCCCCCTTTTATAAAACGGATTTCGAATCTTTTAAGCAACTTCAAACAAATTATTTATATTATTAATTTTGACATCAGTACTTGGCATGCATCAGTCCCAGGGGCAGCAGCGCATAGCATACGGTCTGTAATGCTCGAGTACTTTCCCGAACATTCTTCATTGCTCATTGTATAAACTGTGGCCTTTCTCAAAACTGACGAAAGTTCTCCATCTGATTCAAAAAAAATTAGTAAGTAGTACAAACATGACTTATGACTTACATTACAAAGTACCGCCTTGTTTTTCTATAGTTGATCTTACTCTCAGCAGTTAAACCCCATCCAGCCACAGTAGCATTAATATTTGCAAAAGCATTCTTCAAGTCGTCAGCCTGAGGTAGACAAACTGGAGGAATATGGCTAATATCCACTGGCTCGTCAATTTTGATCAAGGCAGCATCATAATCCAACCGAGATGTGTAACGTCTATGAGGAGTTATCGCTTCTACAGATCTTCGAATAGGCATACTTCCTTCTAGACCCACTTCCGTGTTGTGGACGTTCAGAATGATTTCGAGGTTGTAAGGTGTTCTTCCGACGACACAATGGGCAGCTAAAAAGTTGTTAAAACTATTCATTTGGTCTTTTGGGCTTCATCTATTTTACTTTTTGATCTTAACTTACCCGTGAGAATGTATCGATCTACAGATTAATGATTCAGAATTGATTGTAAGTGTACTTGTACATTAGTATGTTTGAATGGTAAAAATGGGCAAACCGTTAATTAAAGTTCCGCCACAGAATGGACGTGTTCCATTTTTTCTAACTAATCCTGCTTGCCAAGGGAATTCATTTAGTTCGGCCTCGATTCCCATCACCACCTTTTTATCTGGATTGCTGATTCCACAAACTGATTCAAGAGTGACATTGAGAATGCTAAATTTAATCCTTTCAACATAAACACTTATGCTAAACGGATTAATTACTTACAACATCGTGCTGGAGGTCCTAAGGGCACCACAGGGCCATCAGTTTCCGGTTCTATACAGAACAAGCAAAATATTTTGAGCTCCTGAAATTAGTTGTATACTAATGTTATAAAGCTTTAGCATCTGGTACTTAAGACTTATTTATACCCTCATCCAATCCGATTATGGAGCAGCGAAAACCCATATTTCCGAAAAAGGCACTCGTTCTAAATGTAATACTGGCCTCTTCTGAGATAATGAGATCTTTAGGTCCGTTGTATCCACAGTACCTTATAAGCGATGTAATTTTAGAAAGATTGCCTTGCTTGCTTTTGATAGACAATTTCTCAGGTAATTCAAATACCTGTTCATTATTCCATTGACCCCATGAATTTCTAAACTATCAAAGCATAAGAATTCCGTCAGGTGGAAATTAGGGCATGATAATTTGGCCATACGTCCTGGGAACTACAATTCAAATACAACTTTTATCATTGTTGGCTTGATTAAATAAAGCACAAGCATATGTATGTATCTTGACCTGAAACTTCCATTCACATGTTAATGAGTTGGGGTAGTGCATTTTTTGACTGAAATTAGGACTCTCAATCTGCATTTCCTCATTTGGCAGAAGGATTCTCGTTGTACCACAAGGCATTACTGGAAATAGGAATACATTTATCGTACAACTGATTCATACTAATTAATTATTCCCCTTGACTCCAACACAGCTAAAGACTGACTAAATTCACGGAAATATAATCCTCTTATGTGGCATTAGTGAGTGACAAAGAACTTAGTTCATTAGCCTGAAAGGAATATGTAATGTTATTTTTTAATCATTTATGTACTTTCAGGTGCTTTTCGCTCCGGCTTCTTGACGAGCCACACTGCTTGAGGGTTCTCAGCTTCTTTCTTCTTCTCTTCTGCACTCTAAAAAACGGATTAACTTTTATTTGTTTTGCTTTAGTAAAACAAAAGTCGGTAACCGTAACTGGCCAGAAAAGCCTGACTGATGTGGGAAGGATTTTACCTGATCTCCGAGCACCCTATGACACTCATTTACAACAAGGGATAAAATTAGTGCTATGACAAATGGTTTTAATGGTCCAAATGATCCCAGTCTTGCAGGTTGAGAAGGAGTTCCATCTTTAGCTTTCTTCTGTGATAGGGAACAACCCGAAGGAATAAAACCAAACACTTCACTACAACTCAACTTAGAATTTTCGTTTTCTTTCCAACTTTTATCAGAAAAAAGTCTCTGTCTCTCTTCCGTCAATGGGTGCATTTTGTCACAGTTCTATAAATCCCTCAAGTGTCGAGATGAATAAATACGTTCGGAAAAATGAGATGAAATGAAAGTAGTGTCCTACTCGTGGGCTCTATTTATAACAATTCAGATGACTTACTTAAAGTTTATTTAATTATCATTTGACCCTCCAGAGACCTACATGAAATCAATACCGAGGAACACATTTCTGGAAAAGTGTGGATCGTGTATTGTTGACATTGTGATCTGGGTTAAAAAGATGCGGACAAGCGACATCATAATATCACCACCGAGGCCAATAGTAAAACTGTCAGTCTAGGAACAGACTGAATTGTGTGGCATCATGTGCAGAGATATATTGCATGCACTATTGCAAATACTATTTGAGGCTTTGAGTGAAAAATAAAATTCCCAAATTGCAATTTACTAATATGCATCGAAATTGAAATCTAAATCCTTTGTACATGGCACAGTTGCCTCTGCATTTTCATTGTTGCATCACTGTAAGCAGTTCCAGTTCCAATGACAAGGCCTCCTCGTAAGGCTGAGTCAGTTTATGCGTGTTGTCGTTTGAAAACATGAAGAGCATTGGAAAACTTTTACGAAATAAGTTAAGGCAAATAACATTTTGTGGAAGTAGATTTATTAGTTTTAGATAACATTGATAACGTTGGGGAAATATGCGAACACAATACAAACTGATTTAATCGATTTACGCACAGAAGTTTCCATCCACTGTCTGCATCCTAATCCAATGCATGTATGCTGTAAGAAAATTTCAATTTAAGATCCATAGAACATAAATAAAGTCTTTCTAGTATACCTGAGACCCTAGAGAAGACACCCGGATTGAGTCTTACGGCACATCCGAATCTAATAAGTTTTAGTTTAATCGTTTAATCGTAGCAGTCAATGTAACTTCATCGTGTGAAAAGCCATTACATTTAAATAAATAATGTCAAGAATTTTCTATACTTACCCCCAAGATGTAACACCAACTTGGGTATACGTTCCTGAGGGTCCCTTTTCCTTCACAATAAGAGGTCCTCCTGAATTATTAAAAATTGTTATTATAAATTACGTATCGTTTCTCTGGCTTGCTTACTTGAATTTAATAAGTAATGAAAGTAAGTAATGAAATTACCTGAATCTCCAGCACAAGTGTCTCTTCCCCCTTCGGAATATCCAGCACACAGCACTACAAAGGAGTTCAATAATATGGATTTCAGAACACTTAAGGCCTCATTACTCCGACAAAATTCGAAATTCCCCTTATTATACGCTTGCAATCTTACTATTTTCCGAAACTTGAGGAGGTTCGGGTGGAGTGTGTCCGTGATAATCATTACAGGCCTCATTTGGATAGACAACCAAGGGTACCTCGAGTAACTTCGGAGATTTAGATGCAAAAGGCCCTCCATTAGTAGTTCCCCATCCGGCTGCGATGACCTCCCTTCCTTGATAAAGTTCATCGGCTGAATCAGGGAGACATACTGGCGTAAACGTAGGAATTGTAGGGTCAACAGGTCGTTCAAGCCTTAGTAAAGCGAAATCTCCAGAAAACGTAGATTCCATGTAGTAAAGATATGGGATAACTTCCACAACATTTCTTCGGATTGTCCGTGTTTCCGTGTCGTTAAAGAAATCATGTTCGTTAAGCGCTATGACGATGTCCTCTAGCTCTTCACTGTAATTATACCATTAAAACAAAACAGGTGTAAGGAACATTCCTATGCCCCAACGGAAACCGTAAAAATTTATACCCTATTACATTAATAGCCCGAACTTTGTCCTGAGCACGGTAGGCTGGCATTAAGCATTTTTCTGGATTTAAGGACTGCAAAAAAAATCCAAGCACATAACCCACGAGGAGCAATTGGACACGGATGTGTCTTTATCGAAAACTTTTAGTAAACTCCTGGAGAGTACAATTTTTAAATTTTGCTGTGAATGTGGTAGGACGTGTCACGGTCGTTTAGCCAACGGCAATGTCCACCATAAATGCTTGAGATAAATTACTACTTTAGAATTAGGATTCCGAAAATCATGACAAGGGGAAGTAATAATAAAATCCTTTCCTACATTTTTTTCAAATCCTCGATAAATACTAAGAATGGTGGGGAAGAATTTATGGTAAAAAGGGGGAGGGAAAAATAACAGAGCTTTAATTTATATCTTCGACAAAAATTAAAAGGCCTCACTCTTCCACACAATGCATAGCTGTGAGCACTGAAAAAAAAACAAAAGGATGTTATTAGATTGCTTCCCAGATTAAATCCCATTGATTCATTCTACAAGTTCAACCCAGTTACAATTGTCTTACCATAGCGATCCGATATAAGTGACGCCCCACAGTAAGGAAGCTTCCCGTTTTTACTTAGAATTCCCTAAAACATTTGACCGAAAAATTTCATACTAACTCCGGTGAATATGATTGAAACTATAATTGTCAATTATTTACAAGTGTCCAAGGATATTGATTGACAGTCGTTTCCCGACCTCCAACAACTCGTAATGTCCTGTTTGCTCCGCCATTCGAAACTCCACATTCTATTCACGTAGAAGCGAAGTTTAATTAAATTAATAATAAATACTATGCACGCAATGTGAAACCAATTAATTTACATGATTATTTGTCTTACTGCAATTTTTTTTCAATTGTGGCGAAGGAATTGTGTCCTTGACAGTTTTAGGGGGCTCGTGAATCGTAACCCTCAGGTTTCCCTTTCCAACAGCGTTGGAGCCAGTGACTGTGTAATTCACTACATGGGAAATTTCGAGATTTGTACATGAAAATATTCATGGCATCCGTCGTTGGAATAGTAGAGATTTAAAATAAATGTTTACATTTATAATTAACACATTTTACCCAGCACTCGAAGTTGGGTCGTTTGTTCAGGGATGAATAGCGATAGACCACATCCAAAACACCGCCCTTAGCAGTGTAAGGAGTCTTCTCTGGCTTGCTATTCTCGTCGCAAAAGCTGAAGACAAAAGATTAAGCTGGGGAATAAATTATATTTTCCATGTGGAACCCAACGAGTGTTCTCTTGTGGAAATCCATTTCTGAATAAAACTTTATATTTACTCATTTAGCCTTCTATTGGAATTAGGGCTTCCGGGAATTGGAAAATTAAGGGAAGGATAATGGCGCTATGAAAAATACTGGAGAATTGCAGAAATAATCGTTTTTCAAAGTACAAAGTATAACCTTACAAAGTGGGTTATAAACTATTTTTGAAAAGCTTCTTCAGTTTCACAATAATTTCTTCTGTACTTGGAACTTTTCCGCAATACTGTTACGTACTATAAAGAATAAACGATAATAAAAAAATAGTTACTGCACGTTGAAGCTTTCACCACCATCACTAAGCTGCAAATAATTTGTTCTGCAGTTGCCCTGTCGATCTTGAAATTTAGGGCATTCTATCTCTGGTGTGCAAAACTGGCTTCCCTGTATCATAATATTGAATTAGGTTGAAGAAAAGCGTGGGCTTATATTTTTTTCAGCTGTAATTACCACGAATCCCCATATACATCGTTTATTAGGGTCTTCGTCCGAGTTCTCGAACGCTTCATGACTCAAAATGTAACCTTCTCCTTTGTTAATGAAATGTATTCCACAGTACCTCGCTACAGAGAAGTTTTAAAAGACCCAAGTAAAAATAAAAGGTCCTTTGGGAATCGGCCATATGCATAGATCTCAAGTACTTACATTTCCAAAAGGCAGTGTCTCCAACGATAACTTGCTCAGCCTCTGCATAAGGATTCCCGAAAGTAAAGTTCTTCTTGAGGGTTTCATTCGCTACGATGAATGAAATGATGGGGGAAACTTCGTACATAAATGCGTAGAAGTCATTGTTGACCTAAAACGAGGATCGTCACTTTCTAATCATATGTCCCAAATTAGAACGAGTAGAAAAGAGTTGTACTTACAGTTTGAGCGAATTTAATAGGATTCAAAGTTGACGAAGTGTTGAGAGACAGGGATGAAACCAATTGTGGAGAAGTTAGGATAAGTATACCAACGAAGACCAGAGGAATTCGTAACATGTCTAATACAGTAAAAAGATGGCTTCTCAAGCATCGACAATTTTCGGCATTTACCAAGGATTAAAGTTGTGTCTGGAAGGGAGAACAAAGTTTTCTGTGATAATAGAAGCAAGTTTTGTGGAATTGGAGTTGGAGTTACTAAGGTCGTTGAGGTTCATTCATTTTGCTCATCAGTTCCTAGTTCCTTCAGATGCTTTATTCAGACCCTAGAAAATACATAATGGAAACTAATACAAATTCATGAGGAGAGCGGAAGGATGGTGTTGGTAATTCATTCTCTGCTTGTGGATTTCCAATAGACCTCCTGAATAATGCAGAATGTCTAATTAAGGCTTTGTTTCTCCACTAACTAGTATATACCGCTATGGAAGAGTACCTTTGTCATTCATATAATGTAAATGTCATTAGCCTTTTCACAATAGATGGAAAAGCGGGTTCAAATCCCTACTCGGTTTATGCACCCAATTCAACACTATGCAAATTAATAAGATGACATAATTTATTTGAAAGAATCCAGCTTTAGCTTTAAATCTAACTCCTGTATTATAAACTTCTAACTCGAGTCTAGTTGCAGAATACGTACCCTTTAAACTGCTGGCCAGTGGCACCAGCATTCTTATAATGGTCTATTGACAATTTGTTCTCATGGGTCGTTATTTTTCGTACACTGGTGTCCTCACAATACCTATGAGTTACGTTAAATTGTATGTAAACCAGTTCAATGATATATCAAGTCTTGTATTTTTAAAACTTACTTCACAACCGTTCCTCCGCTGAATCTTAGAAATTCTTGGTCACAGTTCATTTTTGAAGTGTCCCCAGAGACCATGTGAACGACTAAGCTTTGGCAGTGGGGTCCACCTGAATATTTCCAAGTACATGTGTTTCCAGTCTCTATCTCCTCGTTGGCTTCTTTTTGGGATCCCAACATTCCCAACCGTTTCAAAACCCATCTTTCTTGAATACTTCTGCGTTCCCTCTTTTTAGTATAAACTTTATTCATTAAACTAAAAATATTTACGTTCTTTTCATCTGAAACTTTTAGTGGGTTCATGTTCTTGCTCTGCCCTGCAGTACTTTCTTTATTAGTGTTAGCTTTTTTAAGATACTCGGAAAAAAGAATTGGTATCTTGTCACCAGAAGTAGTTGTATAATCACTTAGGATTCCAAATAGTTTGGATGGGGCGACGTTATCATGAATTTTTGCTGAAGAGTATTGAGACTCCTTTATTTTACTAGTATCCATTCTCGAATTAGAATTTGAGTCCGAAGGGGCATTGAATTCTAAGTTAGAAAAAGAGTATAGAGAACGGGCTTTTAAGGCAGATTGGACATTGTGTGAAGATTTGACTCCAGATTGTAATGACCGAGATTGCATCGGATAAACTTCCAGCGGAGTTTCGTGTCGATCTTTTGACAATGCATCGTGTCGAAACTTGCTAGTTTCGAATAAATTGTAGGGATACGAGCTCCGAGGATGTTTGGAATCGATCTTCCTTTGAGAATCATGAGAGCCGTCCCGGAAGCTAGAAAGGATGTGCGGCTCTAAGGTGACAGATTTTACATCACCAAATACAAATACATCACCCGGGTTAACAATATTTTTTAATCCACAGGACGAATGATGTACTCCAGTTTCCTGCAAATTATTTTTCTTCGATTTTTTTTATATTAACTATCAAACTATTATATTAAGAAATGAATGACACGATTACCTGTGAAAAGGAATATCCACAATGTAGGATACCGATAGCAGTTATTATGCCTAAATAATGAACGGAATGAACCATTTTGAGGAGGATGATAATCTAATCTTAAATTAGCAAGGTAAGGCGTTGAGAAAAAACTGATTCCTTTTCACCTTTTCTAATTTCAATAATTTAATAGAAGCAGGAATTAACCTAATTCTTGCTTTTATGCATTATCAATTATCTCTGACCTACAGGTGATATGTTGAATTTTGGCCTGAAGCCAATAATGATGACAGCCATTCATTTGCATCGATTCAATCGATTCAATTTATTGACAATGAAAATTGAATACAAATATTTAAAGAAAAGTAAAATCGTGTTTTACTGCTAAACTTATTGGAGAAACTTGATACATAATCAGGAATTAGCCTGTAATAAAATAATGAATAACTTATCCGTCATTTGATTAACTCGCATTGGTTACTTTTTTGTTGTTTTAGAAAGCCCGACTGGGATTTCGTTTAGTTTTTAGTTTTAAACGAAGCCCAAGATACAACCTTACTTACGTTTCTCTGCGACCTTACAGAGTGGGAGGTAGAGTAGTTTGTCTTGAAATGGGGAATCCCTACATTTGAATAGTACACAGACTGTTGATCAGCTTGTGATCGTGGGACATGTAGCACAGACTTCATAAGCAACTGAAATGGTGAATTTAATGCTGCATTTTCTGGGGCGTTCGGGTTTTTCAGCATTATGGACGGACGTCTTAAACCTTCATTAACTTTAGAAGAGCGGCCCACATATGACTTTTCTTTTTCCTCTGAATATCCATAGTAAGGGGAGGAGGTAGTGTTAGTTGAGTAATTTCCAAGAGTAGAGTTATTATTGGAATAGCTATTGTAAATTCTTGATTCATTATAGTGTGGTGAGACAATTGTATAATTCTCTGTCCGGTTGTAAAGTGGTGTATGAGCACCATAGTAAGTCTCATCACTACCTCCATTAGGATGGTCAGAGTCTAAGGCATTTACAAAAGATTGATTCAATGAATATTCAATGGGGTAATAGAATTCAGTGGTCCAAGAGCCTTGAGAACTATTTGGACTTAATATACTCTTTTACATAGTTCTGATTACCTGATGCTGTTAAGTTTTGGGTATAGTCCGTTCCTGTAGGGGTTGTCGAGGAAGTGTTATAAAATACATTCGGTTTCCTTTCCATGCTTACATTGGTCGGATTTATGCTGTATACTTCTGAAGAATACGTAGTAGCTGTAGAATCTTCGTGTTCTTTGTAAGTTTTTGTAGTTTCGTCACCTGGTGATGTCATGTTTGAAATCAATGGGAAATTCTCGTAAGACTCCTGGGAGTACTGTTCTTTATGATTAATAGAAGAGCCAGTAGTCCTGTTTGATGGTGAAGGGAAAACATCTATGGTTGGGAGCAGATATTTGGTACCCACTTTTTCAGCGATGACGTTAGGCTGATATTGTACTGGTAAACTCGAAACTTTACTTTCATAATTTGAAAAAGATTTCGTACCATTGAGAGAGTCCACGGAATCATTATAGTTGTGATTGTTAGCTGAGTTGTGGTAAGCAGTGACATTAGATGAAGGGTATTCCAACGGGTGGACTGAAAAATTATTAGGAAGTTTGGAAGAGGGGAACTGAGTTGTATAATTTGCCTCGTCAAGTGCGAGAGAATATGTGGTAGAGGTGTATAGATCGTCATCAAAGTCTGAGGGGTCTGTCGAAACAGTAGTGTTCTGCTCCGTGCTGTATTTTGTTGCATTCGATAAGGGCAAGGGATCTGACGGTATTGTTGTAGGAGCAAAGGTTGTAGTTGTAGATTTTTTATACTTTTCTAGATATGTCAGGTAAGTCAGGTTCTCAAGTTTCCCATTTTGATAATGGTGAACTTCAAATAAATAATAAAATTCATCAAGACACTTGTAACAGAGTTTCGAATATCTATGGAATTTTTAACGTTTTAAAAATGTACCCAAAGAATTATTGTCGATTTTGTACTCCCCACCGCCATTATAATAATCATAGTCCTTTACATATGGATGCGATGAGTTTTCTGTAACATTCAAGTCAGTCAATTTTCAATTTAATTAGTGCTGGATCAAGATTAAAATATCAACCTCCTTTTATTCTTACTATCGTGGCATTCGACGTATCCTTTAAACATGGTTTTATGTGTATTGGGTCTTCGGAAGAACTTGATATTCAATTTCTGGGTTTCCGATTTGAAAATGTAAGGTGGAATTGACGATCCACAAACCCTAAGACAAAATAAATCGACTTGCAATAGTTATAACATTTTTTGGAGGTTAATTGCAAGGTTTTGGCAACCAGTACCTTGTAATACAAGTTTACAATGAAATATCACGCAATCATTATCATTATATTTTTACAGTGTATCATACGCTTTAAAAAAAAACTTACTGAATTTCTTTCAAACCATCTTCAAGCAACAAGTATTGTTTGCTGCAATGAGGGTCCCCTCGTCTGTAGAAAACCATGTGCATTGCTAATTGACAAGTTGTGTCAGATGTAAATGTCCAGCGGCAGATTTCAGGAGGATTTCTCCAGTTCATTATGTAATGAGCCCCTCCGTTTGAGCCAAAGTAACGTGGAACTCTTGGAACTTTTGGAGAAGCATATCCATCGCCTTGGGATGTTAACAAAGGCTCTGGTATTCCCAATTGCATTGATACGGGCATCTCCCTTTCTGACTTTCTTCCAGTTGAACGTGGACTTCTATGAAGGAAAGCTGTGCTGTCCAAAGCCAACTTTTCTCCAGGATGAACGTGGCGACCTGTGTCGCAAGGTAGTCTAATTGCATCATGAGATGCAGCAACATGCTCCACAGGGTCCTATTTCAAGGAATACAATTTATTAATTTAAAAACCAATTCAAAGAAACTTTCCTCACTAGATTTCTCAAGATAAATATGTAAAGTGTCACATTACCCAAAAGTCAAAAGCTAAACTTGACTGAACAAGAGTTGCAGAAACGAATAAACACCAGGATGATGAATGTATCGTCAAACTCATTGCAACTGGTTTCTCTTTGTAAAGTTTTAAACGTCTATTCTAGTGCTAGACTCAAGAAGGATCTTTAATTAATGGAAGTTGATTTTATACTGAGTGATAATTAATGGTCTTCAACTGAGATCTTCAAAGATAGGACGAATGATTTGAAGATGCAAGTAATTTATATGGTCAGCAGAATATTTATATTTGTTAATAGAACCCAGGAAAAGCCTTGATTAAGATTTTTAAATGTCTAAGCTTATTTAAATACGGAACTTCTGTTGCGTCTATTTCAAGCATTAGATATTTGGTTGGTTGGATAGGCATTTGGAATGCTTGCGGAAATATTTAATCTGCATCAGCTCATATCTAATTAAATAACATTCAGTTTAGTTTCAGTCAATAACAGTTTAAAATGTTCTGCTGGTTGGATCATTGTAATTTATGCCAATAGAAACTCAATTCAATTCAGACACACGCATTTTAAAAGTGTTTTAAACTTTGTTAGAGTAACACACCCCATATAACAAGATCTAAATTCTGCTGCAAGCAAATATATAGTTTACAATAATTCCAAGTTTCCTGATATTGACCTACATATTAGATTTGAATATTTCGTAATCGTAAATTCCTCTGAAAGCTCCTTTTCCAAACACATTCGATGAGCTTTTTAAGCAAGTAATTTAAATATGAAAGAAAATTTGCAACAACTATTAAATCTAGAAATAAAACTTAACTGCTGATTCAATTAGGGATACATTTGACTTTTAAAGCAGGTAATAAATGAAATTATTTTTGTGCTTTCCAATAAAGCATCCTTTCAAGACAAGACATGAATCATCTTGACACGAACTGGAAACACTGCTACTAAATAAATGCAATTTTACAATTGCCAAAGGTATTTGTATCGAGTGTTGGATATGTATTGGGCTTCATCAAAGTGTTACTTACTGCATTGAAGCATCTAGAAAAACTTGTCCTTTTAAATTCAGCAGACAAGATAAGATACAGAATACTAGCATCCCAAAGCTCACCTGCACAGGGACCAATCAATTAATCGTGGTAGCCATTTTTTTACACTTGCTCATATATCGTATCATGCAATCAAGTCGTTAAATTCGTGTAGATGGTTGTAAACATGCGAGTACCATGCAAGCAGAAACTTGTCGTTGTAAAATAAGTTACCAGTCGCAGTACCATTTACACTATCTGTATATCAGTTATAATAAAACTGCAAGCTTTCTTTGTTATTATTTCAGGTTGCAAGAGCTTTCAATTTCGTGGCACTAATTGTAAGATACTAAGAAAAAGGATTTAAATCTTTAATGGATTCAGTCCGACTCAGCAGTTAAAAAATTATTCAACGGTAAATTTAGACAAGGAAAAAACATTTCTTTAAATTAAATTAATTAGTGACATAAGGTATTTACCACAATATTTCCGATGTTTTCTACGGCTAAGCATTTAAAACCTTTATTTTAAGATACCATGACTTTAGCGATACCAGCGTGTGTTGTCATTAAAAGAACAAATTTGTCTGTGTGTGAGTATACAGCTCATGACAAACAAGTAAGTGGAAAATCGGCATTGATGAACTCTATTTAAGGAGAAGTCTTTACACCTGAAGTTGAAAAGTACTGAGTAGTAATTACTACAAGTACAGTGTACAGTGTACAGTAGGTTGACTTAGAAAATAATAAAAAATACCTTTATGACCAATCTCTGATATGCCATAATAAATCCGTGGTAATAACGTGAGATAGGATTTCAACTCTTTGGGGTATTCTAAGACACTGGAAAAGAATTTCGACTCTCGAGGAAAAATTGGGTAATAATGCATAGACGCTTTAACCGATCATACAAAAATGATAAAACAAATTGTTCGACAATGAATAAATAGCAGATTGAATAGTTTGCAGATTTCTATAGAGTAAATTCTGTCTGAAATCTTCCAAAAGATGATCATTAAAATTGGGAAATATAAAGATCAGGTATATGACCACAATTTTCACAAAAGAAGACTTTTTCAGTCAAAATATATGTACATGCTATACAATACATCGAGACTGAAATAAATATCCAAGTCAAAATATTTATAACATTTAGAAACTAAATACCTACATACAGAAGAAACAGAAGAAGCCAAGACCTCCAAGAGCAATCATTCTAATGGGCAATAATAGGTGTGAAATACAGCCCATAAATGTCTTATAAATTTTTTCCAAGAATATGAGAGATGCAGAATGAGTGTAGGTCGTAAAACTCGAGTCAAGAGTGAAATCCTTAAAACACAGCCTTGTCCAGTGTACAGACCAAGAGTTCAAACTATACCTCAATGGCATCCATACTTCCTAGTTGTTAAAGAGTTTTGTATGGCTGGTGAAAGCATCGATGTTTTCATGGCTGGAATGCCTTTACTCGTAGATACGAGGGGATTTGAAAAGATTCAGTACACATTGGACAAGAAAGGGCTTATACAAACAGATATTTATTGTAACATTTAGTAGGTAATTCGAAAAATAGCTAGTGGATGAATTTTCCCCCTATTTATTTATCTTTGTAGTTAGAACGTGAGAATTGTAAATTCTGGAGAGAAAGCTTTGGATTAACTGCATTTGTAGAAACAACTCGAATTCATGCAAGCACGACATTTCCCTCGTTCCCAATTGACAGTCGAGAGGCCTTGCTTCTTGTCTTTGTCCCATTTACATTTACAAAGTGAGCTCATCAGACATCACACACACCACACTCCATCACTTGCCACCGATCGGATCCACTCAATCAAGCCTGTGGGTAAAACATTCAATGTTTGTTCCTGTGAAAATGCTTCATTTGCTTTGACAGCTATCGTAAAGTAAACAGTTGGATGTTTCTGATGCCCTTCTCAAGCCACGAGGCAATAAAATAAATGAAAAGTAACACGATTCCAAAGAAAATAAACATTCAATTGTCAGACTCGGAATGAGACTAAGACACGACAGAGGCCCAGAACTATGAGCTAATATCATTTCAAATGAAAGTAGTCATATTGAATTTTAATTAAGTTGCCATTGAGTTTAAACTATTTGATAAATTATTCCAATCGGAATTTCAAGTTTACCTGAAACTAAAGTATAGACTCCAGGTTGTCTACTTCTGGCACAACCCCGACCCCAAGAAGTAACTCCGGCTATGTAGTATCGATTCCTTTCATTAACCGCGAGACTTCCGCCTGAATCCCCCTGCATAAATTACTCATTAAACAGACATTCAAAACAATTGAATTTAGCCTCAGTTTAGCTCGTATAAAAATAATAAGAGGCTCACAACACAAGAATCAATCTTGCCCTTGAGATAACCAGCACATATCATGGATTGAGTCACAGGATAGTTAAACTCCTTGTACAGCTCTTTGCAAGTCGTGGCATTGAATATTTGAACAGTTGCCTTCATCAACGTATCAGATGGAATTCCTCCTAAATAAAACATCATAAACATTATTGATAAAATATTCACAAGATTGTGTTCCCTCCGAGAGCAAACATCCGCTATCAGGCAGACTAAGGTCTCGTCGAAATTCCACCATATGCTAAGAGATAGAAGGCACAGGGAGACAGGCTTAAGGTAAAAGGTCGCTAGTATCTTCTTTTGCTTTCAACACTGTCATATAAATCCTAATTGTTAAAGATTAAATTTGTTGGCGATAAGTTAAGAATTCTATTGCAGGACAGTTAGAGCTTTTGCTTTCCTCAACCCTAATCAAAGGTAGGTCAATCATATGGTCTCTGGTGCTAATAAAGTTCAGTCTGCCGACCAAGTCACAATCTTCAGTCGAAACGAGGCTTTCCAAAGGGTAAAGACGCACGACTCAACAAAATACTAGAACTGGAGAGATAAATCAATGGAAAAACTCTTAGGAAAGGAAGACGCATTATCAGGTTTTACGGTTTGATAAACTTGGTCGACGTTCTACAGAGGCCAGGCAGACAGAGTCAAGTGAAGCTTAAGTCCGATAACATCTTTCTAGTCGGGTTTATAATGTACTGAGCCATGGGAAAAGAGAGTGAAGGATTATAGTAGAGATAACTTGAAGGATAAATTTTCAATAAAATCTGACGAAAGTAGAGCCCCTCGCTGATGAATGGACTTGAGTGACTTTTAAAGACATTTATTATAAGGTGTCTTCATGAGTAGACTTCATTTGGTGGATAGGTTTTTGCTAACTTAATACAAATAACCCCTAGGCTATGAAATATTTGAATAGTTTGAAATGCTTTAACTTGGCTTTCTTGTATCCATTGTTGGTTTGAGAACACAAATATTTTCGGGAGTGCATTTGACAAGTCTTGATTCAGTTGTTGTGCGCAATTATACACTAACTCCTGCAGGAGACAGATTTACAGCTTTGTCAAGCTGGAGTTGCACTGGTTCAGTACTTTTACACTCAAATGAAATATGACGTGGAAAGCAAAAGCAAATGTGAAAATAACACCTTCTGTCTGAAGTCCCCATCCAGTAATTATTCCGTAATTGTCCTCCAGCGATAGATCATTCTCATTGGGGAGACAAATTGGAGTTGGCCTCCTTGGTGTAAAGCGGGATTCTCTTTCAGTCGGAAACTGTCGTCTCCGCTAATGATCAATTAAAATGATACTATCCTGTAGCAACTCCAAAAATTAGCTATCTTTTAGTGATACTCGGAAAACTCTTACGTCCGAATGAAAGTCGAATGCATTGTATTGGTAATTAGAAAGGTCCGAGCCAAAATCAATAGGCTTCTCCAGCCGAACAAGGGCGACATCGTAATGAAAAGTGACATTGTCATAATCTGGATGAACGATTATTTTGTCCACGGCCACGCGGATTGTCCCCTCTGGAACCTCGTCCACATTGTTGATATCATGTTCCATTAAGAGTACATCGAATAAGTCCCTGGGATTTCCTAAACCGCTTACGTTGCTCCTACCTCCAGAAATACTCCTAGGCTCTCTGATTATCTTGTTGCTGTTTGCAAGAGTAATAGGTTGGATTGGAGTCCAAGGGAGCAAAGAAAGCGTCAGATGTTCACATGAATAATGGGACAAAGCAACAAATTAGTTTGGACATCTTTATTAC
This sequence comes from Agrenia bidenticulata, assembly GCA_034694785.1. Taxonomy (NCBI): domain Eukaryota; kingdom Metazoa; phylum Arthropoda; class Collembola; order Entomobryomorpha; family Isotomidae; genus Agrenia; species Agrenia bidenticulata. The sequence continues at coordinate 105,739 of JAQFYM010000020.1, read as the reverse complement.
CCTCAAATATGAACGACGAAGAAAATGCCATGTTCCTCCCTCATTTATTACATTGGGGATAAAGGACTCAAGCGCAAGCCGTCCACCACAATTTAATGTCCATATTTCTAATGCCAATGACTAAACAGTGAGTTGACTTCCCATTCACATTACACAATCAAGCCGCATTATTTACGATCCTCATCTAATTTTTATAGAATCGCACAAGAATGCAAAAATACTGACCAAATATGGCCATCTTTTATGACTTCTGTTGGTCGCACAGGATTATTATATCCCAGTACTGAGAATATTTTTCCTGATGGTCAACATTCTTTAAATATGTGTCACCTAACCTAGCCTAGGAATTTAAAATATTCTCCCTCTCTCAATTGCATATATTATTCCCGTCATTACTTTTCACTCCGCTTTATACACGGCATTATTAATTCTTATCTCTGTGGTCGTCTTAAAATTAAAAGGATTTCGGAAGAATATATATGACATAAAGCCATCCATTTGTCTCAGTCTTATCCTTATATAATTTATGGAATACTTAACAAGACTTAGAAGCAAGAATGACTAACTATCCACAGCATTCTACCTCTTCTAGCATAAACTTCATTTGTAACTAGCAGTAAATAATACTATTACTCATACCAAAAATAGAGGCAGTCTATTAATACAAGTAATAATTGATCAGAAATAGAGCTGTTTTATATTTGATTGATGGATCTTACTTACTTAAGGACGCAGTGAGCAGCCGTTAGAACTGAAAAAAGCACATGACCAAATTCAATTAAGGTTATTAGATTATTGCCCCCAAGATTAAATCTCATTGATTGATCCTATAGGTTCAACCTAACTGGATTATAATCGTCTTACCATAGCGATCGGATATAAGGGACCCAGCACAGAAAGGTCGGGTTGAGCTGGAGGCAGAAAATGATTTTTTAACAAGGGCTGCAACCCATGGGAACTCCAAGGGTTGGACTGAAGACCCACCAACAATACGTCCTCTTGATGAATAATGACCATCTTGAACTCCACATTCTACAATGTAATGCAACAACAACAGTTCATTCATGCTCCTCTTACTATTCTCTCTTGTAATATTTCTAATAATATAAATGTTCTCTAGAATTCATCTGAAATATAAACATCTGGGCAATCTGGAGTTTCTGGTTTGAGAAATTTAAAAAATAAACTCTACACAATCATTGTGACAGAGGAAGTATGAAAAGTTTAAGAAATGATACGGCTTTGGGTACGGGTATAAAAATACAAGGAAGAAAGTATATCTTGATTTTGTGTCATTGAGAAGTTTTCATTGGGATTGCCTAGTATCAAAATAATTATACAGAATCTTTTAGTTCTGGTACAATATCTGCATGGTACGATGAATACTGGAATTACTTGAAGACCCGTCATAATATTGACTCAATATCATCCTACAACATAAGTTTTCTTCCAAAAGAGCAGCAAAATAAAGTCAGTGCTTTATTATGATATTTTAGTGGCTTTCTTTTACAATTCTTAAAGCATGACTAAAAAGTCACTGCTGTCTGTTTAGAAACCAGAGCCCTCTCATATTGTATTATTCCGTGGATGAAAATATTTAGAGAGATTGGATGAGAATCGTAGAATCTTGAATCCTTTCTAGCTGTACATTACAAATGTTGAAAAAAATGAAGTCCTCTCTCTCTCTTTCTCTCTTTGTAAAGATTTTTTCTTCAAGAGAGAGAAGCATCTCATAAAAGATAAAGATGTGGGCTCTCCCACGACCATAAAGATACGACTGCCAACAGGGACTTTAGGTAAACAATCCGTAAAAATATTTTTATGAATAATCCTTCTATTTGCATTCCATTGCATTAATGTGCACAACGGCTGGTAACAATGAAGCTGAACCTAAGCGCCCACAGCTTCATGTCATGACCACCGTGGGTAAATATTTCGATTTGGTCATGTCAAGTCCCTGCTGGTTGGGAACAATACTCGTAAGAGCGTTAGAGTCATAATGCACAATTTAGATAAATAGTGCCACACACGATGTTCAACAAGTTCATTTGGAAATCGGAGAGAGAAATGGGATCGTAAGTCAATATTGCGTGTCACGATGAAAATGAATAACTTTAACTAAAGGTGCTACAGTATTATTAATTAAAAATAATTAAAGGTGCAACTTACTGCAATCTCCTATTCTCATTCGGGGCTTCTCACTCAAGTTTGTTGCAGAACTTGAATTACTTTCCACATCCTTTGCTTTCACTTGAAGTACATTCAGTTTTGAAGAAGGTGGAGGTTCTGAGGACTCTGTCGACACTTGACCTATAGAATAAATGGAGCCAAGATGGATAATATAATTATTAATCTAGTAATACAGTAATACAAGCTAACTCCGGCTCTTATTTTTGATCAATTGCTATCAACAAATATAACTCTGTAAACAATGTTTGTTGGTGCCAACTGCCAACTATGAAACATAGTTGACTATTTTGTACATATTCACATCCTGCCAGGCATTTCTCAAGATTGAAACGAAACTTTCTCGAGAAATAAACTCGGATCAATGAGTGCTGAAGTGTTTACTAAGTGATAAAGAAGTAGGTGCTACGGACCATTTGCAGGGGCTTCAAGTGTGCATGTAACCGCGCAATCAAACACGGCAGGAAGAGATGAGGTCTGTGATCGGAATGTTAATATCAGCTTCCCACTCGATGAATTGTAAACCTTTCGGGGCTTACGATTCCCACAAAACCTATTGAACAAAATTGCATTTTAAATTCATCCTCACGATCCCCCCAAACGTACAAGTGATCTTATTGTAAAACTCCCGACTATCTCCTCTTCAAATATTAAAGCACATGACCAAAATGTTGTTCATGAGACCAAGAGGGAACAAAGAGGGCTGGGCACGAATGAGTAAGCGATTGGAATGAATTTTGAATGACATCATAAAATAAATAAACTCCACGCAATTATTGTATCAGAGGATGATTAAGCGAATTATTTTAGATCAGGTTCCCATCATTAGAATTAGAAGACAATGTTTTGAATATATTAGACCGTATCAAGAGAATCTTGGTGGCACGACTGGGAGATGAAGAATACATGATGATGGACTTACGTGTCATTAAGCTTGGTTGTTGAATCCGAAACAAGCAAATAGTTTTCTGCACAACTGAATAAGGCTGGAAGTTGGAACCAGACGCACTTAAACTTCAATTTACAAGGACCGTCCGACTGAAACAATAGTTTAGAGTTATAGTTGACAATATCGAGAGTTTAAAGACCATTGAACAATACAGCAGTTTAGTTCTTATGTTTTTCGGAGACAGCTAGAATTTACTGCGCTGACCTGTCTCCAGTTTGATAAGAACTTGGACATTTTACTGCAGAAAAACCAGAAAGGTCGTTTTTCATTTCTAATCGGTCACTTAGCATATGATCCCATAAATCATTGTGAACAGTATGAGGAATAAAGGCATGCAGAAACTCAAGATATTCATTATGATGATGAGAATTATATTACGCGAAACTTGTTTACGAAGACATCTTATTTTGTTCTGTCTCGTGATCCTAAACCCTCTGCTCGCTTATCAGAGCAAGATCATTGAACCATACCAGAACATTTACGTCCAAATTCAGTCATTTCCCTTTTAAAATTGTTATTCCATTCTCTCCAACATCCAATGAGATAGTTAATGCACTTTTTTTATTCAGTGCTTGAATGCAAATCTAACTCTCTGATCAATGAGCATCCAAAAAATTTTATAATATGAAATTATGATATTGTGTTACATTACAAGTTGTTTTAGCTTCGCTTAAAGAATACAAGAAAAAAATCCACTGGTGTCTGGAGGGTCTCCATAAATGGAAAAAGGTAAAAGTCCTCTTATGAAAAATTTCGTCACGCAAAAATAACTATTGTCTACCATCCACCATCATCAAGGAGAATAGTAAATTTTAGTATAAAACCATGAGAAAACAAAGTCTAATTGCTCATGGATGTCTCTCTTTTGATACTTCGGAAATCATTAGGCTTCTCTCACTTCTCTTGTATAACTTAATTCAATCTGCAAAACATTTTCTATCTACACTTTTTTATTCGTTTTATCTACTGCTAATGACTCTTTTAACTCATTAGAACTCTTAAAATGTCTACTGCTTCCACGAAATAAATTAGCTATTGTTTAATAGACTGTATACAATTTCAATCTCTTCATAAAACTCATTATAAATTTTCCGCGTAGTTAATTGTTTAGCATAGGAATCAAATTTCGTCAGTATTGAAGATTGAAGCCAACTCGAGTGTATAGAAAATTAGCAAAATGTTTACAGAAATTCATTGTAACACAAGTGTTTTCCAGGATCAAGTCTGTCGACAGATACAGCAAATAGAAAAACAAATCAATTTCCAGAAAAAGCAATCTGTATGGAAATGACAAGTAACATCTCAACAAGGGTTCAATTCAAATTTGGACTACTAACAATAAGTAAGTAAAGTTTCCCATTTCCGTCCACAACTCCTGTTGATTTTTTTTATTTTTCCTTGAGCGTATAGATAATATATGTAGTCTATATAGATTTATAATGCCTTTCTAGGACTGGTTATATATCCTTCCTCAAATTGAAATTCAATAGCCATGAAGAAATTTGATTTAGTCGGATTTTCCCCCTCGTATTTCTTATTATTATGAAGTACTTGAATATGCACGGATCGTAAGTCTTTGCGGATAAAACAAAAGGAAATGAATGTCTTACATCAAAGCCCCATGAACATGACCTTGGTTCTCGGCTGGGAAAGTAAGGGAAATTACTTCCTTCAGACTGCTTGTGCTCGTTATCAAAGCCAAATGTAGATCTGCGTTTTCGTCCATGGAAAGGCGATGAAGATGTTCCAAGCCTTAGGTTAGCAATCACGAAAGGTCGAATCTTGTAAGATCCACAAGGAACATCTGAAAATTACAAATTTATAGACACTAATTGATCACTTTGTTCCTTTCTCGATTAAAAATTGAAGAAAATGATCCCGGCCACGTAACTGTATGAGGTGTCCCAGCCCGTATCTGATGGTTTTAGAAGAGTTGGTACACTCACATCCGGTTTTCCTATAGTAATGTCTGGAATGAATGGAGATGGATACCAACCTCCACCAAATCCAAATCCTAACCCAAACGCTCCTCCGAAAAATTGATCATTTAGTCCGGCAGTACCAAGGCCAAAGGTAAACGCGCTGCTGGAGGCTGCAGACGCTGATGCTGAGGCGGTATTAAGTCCGTGACTAGGAAATCCGAATAGTGACCCATCCGGAACTTTTTGATGAAATAAGGATTGAGACTGCTGTGCCACAAAATGTTCCTGTGTCGGAATGTAATAACGTTCCTCTCCATAACCGGATATCTGCAAGCATTTTTATGTTATATGGAATACCTATTATATGAAATCACCTTTGTCTACTTACAGAGGTAAGAAAGTTGATGAATCCTAAAAATAATAGACTAGCATGAAGTTTAGCCATGTCGAAAATTCCTTAAATTGCTTCTTGATTACACAAGCTACAACTCCACAGACTAGATTAAAAAAACTAAACTAAACTAAACAACCAAGTCAACCTGCTTCCAAAAATTGAACTGATTCTAAAAATCCAATAATGATCCATCAAAACTTTCAATAAAACTTTCGTTAACCTTTGCAACCAAATATTTATTTTTTACTGGGTGTGGTTGGATTTCAGAATTGGAAAACATGGTAATTTATCTGTATTCGTATGCCTTTTACTCATTCAGTCGTATCAATCAAAGTAATCTAAGGAATACTAAATTAGGAACGTAAAAGAAGCACACGGTGACTCGCTACAATCCCTGTATCCTTAAGTACCCTCCAGCAGTGCTAGCACATCAATAACGTAAAGTATTTGTAGAATGAAGGGATTGACATGGAGAAAGAGATGATTTAGTGTATTTCACAAGCGACAGGTAATAAAGGAGGAGGACATCCAACAAGCACGCAAGCATGACACGCTGTTACATCCATATCACATAGACACATGGACGCAGATTCCAAAAGAGTGCCATGGGGCCATAGCCTAAATTTAAAATTTACGACGAGTATAATGAGGAACATCAAAGTTATATTTTATTGAGACGATTTCCATCGACGATATAGGGGAAAGGGGATGATGGCATTGTTATGGAAATAGTGTCCTTTGGAATTGGGAAATCAAGTCAGTTTCTCATTCAACTCACACCAGGATTCTCCAAGCTTCACGCTAGCAACCTTTACAAATATCCAGATTGAGTGAGTACAACCGAGTAGAACGATACAAGAGAGAGAAGGGAGTCACATGAGATTCGAGACTCTTCTTCATAATCCCACATCCGCCTAGTCAAGTAGGTAGAAAAGGAAAAAAAGTATATCAATATCTCATCATCCTGTGGCTTGCAAAATAGGAGAACTGTAGAAGAGGCATATTTTATTTATCTCTGTCTCCTGCTGTAGACCCTATTGTTATGCACAAGGCGTTTGTCATTTGGAGTTTAAATGAAAAGGGAAATTTTGACACGCTATTCCATCCCAATGAAAATTACCCATGAAGCTCATGTTGATGATGATGATGAAGATCCTTCTTTTGGAGTTTTGGAAGTTGTAGCCACTTGAGGAGAGTGAGATTGAGCATTCGTAAACATCCTAATCTGCCTGGTCCGTAGAAAAATGGTCTTATAGCCTCAAACTCCCTAATAAATTAACAGGCACCACGTAATTGTTATTAGATAAGGGAACTGGCAATTTCTGTCTCATATTTTTGCAACTTGAGCTATATATCTTGGGCTAATGTATGCGGGTGTAGTATACCCTTGAAAGTCTACCTATCTGCTTTTAATATATAATATTTCTTCTGACAGTGTGCCTCCCTTCCCTATTTTTCCTATAGCTTATTTATGAGAACCATACCAAAGCTAGAGGAACGGAGTTGAGGGAATACGCAATGTTCAATTGCTGAATCTTGCAGATCAAGTCATGCCGTATAATATAGCAATATAGATATTTGATTTCTGATGGCATAAAATGAAAATCTACCCTCCTCAGCTCGCAACGTAACTGTCTCACCAACTCTGACCGGAGATGGAAAAATGAATTGAAAAAGAAGGCAGGGTGGACGAATCTCATCATCGAGCGAGTCATAATCTTTTAAACATTTAAGATTTCCGATAGTCATATTCCAATCATGCAAAGGATGTTCCCAAGTTCCAATAACATTTTTACGAGTTGGAATTTCATATGCATGAATTACATTAGGCTCTGGTGGGACTAGAAGAATCTCAAGTGGCGTAGAGACATGCACGAGAATGCTTCATTAGAAGACTACGAATCCTTGTTTGAAACCCGCCTCTTGGCACACAACATCATCCAAGATAGAAAACATGCAAAGAATCCTCATACTTCCTCCCTTGTCTTATTGCATGATAATACATTATTAAAAATTCTTCATGTCTTCGATCCGTTGACTTAAATCTTGTAAGCGATCAATAAAATGTGGTCTGGACTTTGTAGCAAATTTTTTTGATACTTTTCTAAATACTTAGATTTGCATAAATGGTATGGGTCTGCTATCATGAGGGTTTCTTCAAATTTCTTGAGAATAATGCTTTCAACCTGAACCCATTCATGACGGGCCTCTATAGTTTATTACAAACGCCTAGGCACTATAATATCGATGAATTATACTTCAATATTAAAGAAATTAATTTTCATTTTCTACCTTGAGGCCAATATTTTGCAAGCCTGTGCAAAACAATGTCATAACCCTTGAGTCGAGCCCTGTATACACAGCTAAGCCAAAAACTTGCTCAACCATTGACTCCATTGACTATCAACAAAACAATAGCCCAATAATAATATTAATAATGATCATAAAACTGAATAATTGATCAAGCTGGAAGCGTTGGCTGGCAGCCTCCTTAAGGACTATGAGACAGCTCAAGGAAGATTACGAATTCCATGGTTAACCCGATGTATGAATTAGGGAAGTGTCAGTTGGGCACTTAATTGAACTTCTTAATACAACATATTGGCTTTTACACTTTTTCAAATAAATTGGCTGAGCCTCATTTGGTTTAATAATGTGAACTCCCACGAGCTTTTCAGATTTAAAATTTTCTAATTTGATTTGAGAAGTAACTTTCACAGTCTATTCGTCAGGCGTGGAATAAATTTACATCTGTTTTTAGCTTCTATTGACCTTTGGAATTATGATTTTTTGGGAAAATATGCAGACATTTTTCGAAAACTTAATATGATTTGTGATCAAAAATCGTGAGCAAGATAAACAAAAACATTACTATAAAATAATGAAATTGTATTATAGAAAATTACTGTACTTTCTGCATGGATCAAACAGCATGACAAATCTTTTTTAAATGTATTTCTTTATTGTTAATAATTTAAGAATTTTTGGGGGAAATGGTAAAATGCATTCTGACGTAAAAAAATCTTTCTGTAACTATTCAATCATAACAATTAAGTCTTCACGCTTGATATCTCAAAGCCTAAGAAGCAAGCTGATTTTGAATGTCACTAATTCCTCCGTTGAACTTTATCTAAAGGTGAAGGGAGTCAAAGAAATACCCTAAACTGTAATTGTAAATGAATGATTTAAACCAAATACTCTGAATACCTAGCATTCCATCCCAAAAGGACCCTCTCGAATACCAGCACAAGACAACAAAGAGGAAATGGGTGAATGGTGAAGGTCTTGGTCTTAAGGAGTCTTTGAAGGGTAGTACTCATAATAAGATTATCATTACAGTAAGAAGGTTGGGAACTGAAAAGCTGAGACTTGTGAGTTCCTCAGAGGGGTACGAAATATCAACTAAATCTTCATTTCATTCGACAACCAGACCGACTAGCGGCCTTAAGTCTTGAGTCCTTCCCATCCGTCCTTCTTTATGACAGAAAAGATTGACTCACGCTGAGAGAGAGGATACCTAAATTTTCCCTAAATAAATTTTTGAATCCCTAATCATGTTGCTGGTTACAGTTTACTATAGAACTAATACAGAGTATAATGGGATTGACTTGCACCTGGTTTCATCCCTACTACTATGTAGAGGGAAATGGTGATCTGATTGTTATAGGGAGAGCAAAGTAACAGCTTATAATAAAGGAGACGATTGAGACTCGGAAATTGAACGACGGCTCGTAAAAATGTTTAGATTCCCCTTTGGGAAATAAAAATAACAAGCATTCAGCTCTAAAGTGACATCGGCAAGGTGGCCTTAGCTCGGCAGGCCACGCAAAGCAGTTGGAACTCAACGGGAGGGTTGGGGAAAATATGTCAAATTATTTTCCATTCCAAAAAAATATGATCCCTTTGAGACCAAGACGTTGGGGTGATAAAATGGATGATTTCTTTATGATCTTGCTACTTTTCAGTGGACTTTCTGTATATTCAATTCCTCCTTGTTGTCGTATTTTGAACCCTTGTCCTACGGGGAGTATTAAACCTTGACATGCGACAAGTCACACAGAAACTCTGACCGTTTCAGTTTGTCATATACCGTGTGTGCATTCTTATTGGGAATGTTGGAAACTTTCGGCTTTCCATTGTAAAAAGGAACCCACGGAAAGGGAAGAAATATAAAAAACAAGAAACTGATACAGATCTTTATTTATACTGTTTAAACGAGGACTCTAAAAAATCCTTTGCCATTCTTATTTACATGAGAACAAATGAAACTTAACTACTTTGCATTGTGGGTTCGGTTATTAAAATTTCAAAAATTCTTTCTAATCCTTTAATCCTTTCATTTGCGTACTGCAGCTTTTATAATGGAAGCTTTTAAGGGGTTTAAGCTTTCCTAAATAGAATTTTGACCCAATGTCATAAAAATCGATGCTTAAGTGGTAGAGTTCTAAATCTAGACTCTCCACTTTGGACTATCTTTAAAAATTGGTTAATTAATTGGGGATGAAAAACTTTGTAGACAAAGTTGTACTAGCAATTTGTCTTTCAATTAGAAAGACCAAACTGAGCTTAAATCATTGCTGTATCCTTTAATTATATGCATATATAGTTAAATTTCAAGAATTTAGAGGTACTTGAATCATAGTTAATCCTTTGAGTAAAATTGGATATTCTCTTTTAAAATTATGAGAACCGCCTCTGGGACGGGAGCAGCTCTTGTTATTATTCTTAATGAGATGCAAAGGAAAGACTAAGCGCTTGAAACGAAAACAAGGCTAGGTTTCAAAAGCCCTTCGCCATAAACCTTTACAACCCTAACAACTCACTTACATGTAATTATACATGAAAATCACCAAATCTCAAAGACTAATGGAAGCGATGCAGAGCTTCATGAACTTCACTTTGCAGTAACCTGGAGGCGTGTTACTCCTGTAGTTGTAACTAAATAAATCGACTATGAAAAGGGAGCATAATTCAAATTGCAAATACCAACATAACTCGTCCCTATAAAGGTCAATCTGAAGCCTAATTAATATTCTAAAAAGAATTATTTCATTGCCCAAACATTTTAGCTACCCTTGCTCATACATAAACCAACACAAATGGTCTGATTGAAACAGGAACTGAATGTCTGACCCATGTTTCGGCTCAATCTTGAAAAAAGGAAGACGAATGATGGTAATATATAAATAGACAAATTATCTACAACCCTGGTAATTGACAACTGATGAAATGGGAAAAAAATCAACATGCCCAATAATAGTAAATCCTTACAATTAAATACAAGAGTCGCACGTATCCCTCCAAGTCCAACCCTTTAAATATAGACGAAATCTAGCCGTCAATTTAAACATCAAAAGGTTATTCTTAGTAACCCGAACAAACGACATGGGAAGAACAAAGGTATAAAAAAGTGAGATAGAATTGTATTAAATGTTGACCATATGGGGATGATATGGTACAACTACAAGCTAAGAGGTAAAATAATGGATTTGTGAACCTGCTGGCTTTTTCTCAAGATTTTTCATTACATTGTATTAGATTGAAGGAGTAGAGGTAATGCCTACACCACTGCCCTGTGTGCAGTGCATTTCTCACCAGTTAGATATAAAGTAATAGAACTAATGTTATAATAGAAGGGTTGACTTGATTTTTGTTGTTAGTGTTAAATGCTCAAGCCACGCCATGCCAAGCTGGTCGTCATATTATGGGCTAGCATGGTTTTCTATCCCTATATGATCTACATGTATGAGGGGTTGATATCAAGTATACATTATTTTCTTGTGATGATGATCACCATCATCATCTTCGGGTGTCTCTGTCGTGCTTCCAGTGGCGTTTTAGGCACTAAGAAAAAACTTTCCGTTTTTATAACTTGGATTAGGAATTTGGTTTCCACTTTCGGGTTTTTAACGGATAGGGGAGCTAAAGAATGCATGAAAAATGGATGAAATCAATCTTTAGAACTAAAATCAGAAATGGATGAACCTCAGTTTGCAAATGTAAGATTTTGGGAAAGTATAAATTCCTACATCCTACGCACAAGTTAGGTGGAAGTGAGATTTTTTTATTTGGAAAAAAGTGACATTCCAATCCTTCTGGTACCTCTAAAGGACGCCACTTGAATAAAAAATCCGGTCTGGAATTGTTATTAGAAATGTGTGCATTTAAAATGCATTGAGGCAGAGGTGAATACGAGGGGTAACATCGAATGCTCATGTAGTCAAGTCCATAATACCAAATGCACTTTTGGTCTTCTCTCACCGGTTATTTAGTTTCTTGAAGCATCACCCCAGCAGCTATATGATCTGAGGCCCCTTTCGGGTTCATGTTTATGGTCCATTGGTATATTAAAATTTAGAGTATAGCGGACTCCCTTGAATGCCAAGATCCATGAAACCTGTCTGAAGTCTCATGGAGTTTCTTGTACGACTAGCTTAAGGAATAATAAGATAGAGCTCAGAGATTGGGATTGAAGGGATGAAATCCCCTTGAGGTAAAATACCTTTGCAGGTAGGAGCTCAAGCTAACTCCATCACAACTTCAACTTTTTAGCCAAACTAACATTATTACATTAAAGGAGCTGGGCAGACTTACTTGAGAAGAGTTGCTTTCCTTCTAACGTTAGTAAGACTCTTGTTCTTGTTCAATTTTTGTACAAGAAAACTTCTTGTTTAGAGAAGATGGCTGATTCTGCCGATATTTTTATTGCAACTAGATTCCTAATAAACCCCTTACTTGTGTCATTAATTTAAACCAGGTTCCGGTAACAGTAAATTAACCAAATCGAGCATAAGTGAATTTCAATTCTAATACCAAGTCGTGCTTCAATTTCAAGTGGATTTCATGTGCACTGAGGAAAGAATTTTTGTAAAAAAAACTACAGATAAAATTAAGTGCCGTTTATATTGTTAAATAATAAGTGGACTGTGGTTTGTTTACAAGTTGGATTCAAGGAATTGATCAGTATCCTTAAAGTTTAGCTCATCATTAACTCAACGCTGTTTTTTATCTCTTCCAAAGTTGTTGAGCGTTCACGCTTGGCCTGTAGAATGAGACTAAATACTTTGATCTGTGTGCCAGGAGCAATTTCATGGACTTGTGAGGACCGTGCAGTTAGTGGAACCATGTTCAACTCAGAATTCAATTCGGTTACAACTTAATTAATGCGGTTACCCTATTCTGCGGTTGAGTGAACGCAGAGAAAGGAAAACGGTTTGATATACCTTGATAATGTAGCCATTAAATTCGTAACTCTAAAACGTAGATTTATGTCTCAATAAACCGATCCGTTTACTCAATCACTTGCTTGCAAAAAACCGGGCACCCAGAGAAGCTTTACTACCCGGAATGGAGTCGTCTTCCCCTATACAGAGGTCAAACAACACTACACCTAATCATCACTTTTATAGTTGTGCGGAGCAGCCCCATAGTTTCACAAATAGCATTGTCAGCAATCATAGTCAACTGAGCTACTTGGACACCCCCCTTCCTGGTGACAGCGTAAGCAACAACGTACGGAGAACACCCCACCTCTACACACCGACAAATGTACCTGGACATCGGAAAAACAGAAGCCGAACACATAGTCCAAGCGTACATTCCTCGGGTGGGGGAAGCAATATCATCGACAGTTCTTTATCACCAGCCCTCCTAAGTCATCATATTCACCACTTTGGAGACAATCGGATTCCCACAAGTGGCACGAATTCAAATTCGATCACACCCCCTAATTCCAACTCTAATACAACGATAAGTTGTGGGAGTGGAAATAGTACCTCTGCAAACATTGGTGTCCCCACCACTCCTAAGACGACGCTTAATCATAATAATAATCACGTAAAGAGACGGACAGACTTAGAAAATCATAGGAATAAAGGTAATGCAAAAACCAAGGCAAAGAAATGCGTTCTCGAGGAAGACGATGACATTGAAAAGTGTGAAAAGGGTGCGAGAAAGAGGACATCTTGGGTGGGGCCTTATCAAGAGTTCCTCCCGATATGCGATGCACTATTTAACGTGATATCTTTAGCAGCTTACTTTTGTGACATTGTGTTCGACATCTTGACGGCTTATACTTGGTACAAACTGCAAGAAGAGACTGAGGTTTTTCATTCTTCAGAATCTGACTCCGAAGAAGACCATCGGTCAAAAGTAATTTGGCAATGGTCCATAGTGGCCATTGCCTTCATCTCTCTTTCAACACTTCTAAGTCAAGCGTTATCTTTTAAATGGTATAAAGAAAGTGCGCAAAGAGGTCAGACTGGACCCGATGGGGTTGAACTCGACGGCCCTCCTCCCCCTTGTTCAACGGGAGTTTTAGTTTTAATGCATCTATCCCTCTCTGGTGTTCTATGGCGATACTTTAAACTCTTCATCCCAGTGGATCTCCGGTTTGTTAAGAATGAAGTCCGGGACTTGTGTCTCCTGCGACTCATTCATGCATTTTGTGAAGCAGCCCCCATGTTACTTATTCAACTGTATCTCATTTGGTCGACACCCGGACCCGAAGCCGTGTCAGACTTTACAATAGTGTCAACCTCACTCTCCCTTTTCAGTGTGTGTTGGGCATTAGCCTCGTTTAGCAAGAACATTAGGAAACAGAATGTTCACAAATTGGTTCTCACGTGGCTCGGTGTCATATTCCAATTTTTGTGGCACTTGGGTACTGTAATCTCTCGGGTAGTGGCTCTCTCCCTCTACGCTGCAGTCTACCAATTTTGGATATTCCTTGTTTTAATTCTTCATTGGTTTTGCATGCTCATGTGGCTCATTTCCCCAAAGAATCTGTATCACGGTGAAAAGATATCAACTCTTCGCAAAGTTACTTACTCGGCCTTAATTGCAGTTGTATATACTTTCTGCTATGTAAATGTGGAGGAGAAAAACTCAAGGCAGAAAGTGATAATTTATTACGTGACAATGTTCCTGGAGAATACTCTACTACTTAGTGTGTGGCTAATCGCAAAAAGATACGAAGATGAAATCTGGTACAAGACTCATGTGATTTCAGCCGTGTTTGCGTGCTTTGCTGGAGGAATTCTCTTCATGGGTCTGTACTATCGGTATTTTCACCTCAAAAGATTGAGTTATGTTTATGACGCTTCCAGCTCAATTCATCGAAGCAGTTCTATGTTGAATGGAGACTCGTCTGTAAATATTAATGGAGCTATTTATTCCTCGCCCATTGGGAAAGGCATGCGGGATATCAATGCTGCTGGGATTGGGTCTCTTACGACTAAAAATAATGCACACAAGAGAAACGGTATGATTCATGAAATTGCTACAAACATGGATGGGGGAACAAATATAGGAGTGATAATTCCTAATGGAGGCTCTGCTCATGATATGAAAAAAGCACCCGAAAGGTATAACAAAAGGAGTGGGTCAAATCAGGATAAAAATATAATCAAGTTAGATAAGAGTGGAAATGTTGGGGGCCAAAGGGGTGCCTTGTACAATAAAATAAATGGCCATCACATCCATCATCCAAATGTCCCAGGAGTTTTCAACTGTCGATTTCACCCAGCCATGAAGAGAAAAAAGAAGAAACCAACATCATTCGTGCCACCGCCTGTGGTTCAGCCGACCTCGTCATCTCCAGCCGCTGATGCAACACCAGTTCATAGCTTAAGAAGTCAGTCGTCTACTGGAAACCGAATTCATAGTCCGAATCCACACCAAAGTCCTTGTAGTAGTAACATGGGTAATGACCATCATAACACGTTCGGTCAATCCAACCATGATAATGTAATGGGCAATGGACATGGAAGTACTGGCTGTGGCAATCGTGGCACCGATAATAATGCGGACTGTAATGATCTAAGCATGTCTCCCGACTATGTTGGCATGGGGGCAGAAGGGTCCCTTAGTTTTGACCCCTCGGGGGCACCCGTCTCAACTTGTTATGGAAAAATGCCTATTATACTCCCATCAGGACCAGGAGGTCGTATGTTGTATCCGTTCTGGAAGCGCCCATTGTCAGTCGCCCTTGGAAGTGAGAATGAAGGAAGTGTAGGGAGTCGAGTTGATATTCAACAAAAACTTCAGGAGAAAAAGCAACAACAACTTGCGGAATTGAGAGAAATCGAAGAGGAAATCAAGCAGGGGAAGTTGAAAAGACCACAATTTAATGAAATTCCTCAGCCAGTCACTGTCCGTCAACCTATCCCTGTTGAGAAGAAGCAACCCTGGTTCCGTGCTCATCAACCTGGTGCTAGAGATCCTCCAATGATGATCCCAAGCAGGCCACCCCTTATTATCCCAAGTTCGAACCCCGATTCTAGCGAGATCATTTTGGATCCTCAGTACCTCATGTATGCAACTCCAAATTTCGATGGATGTGACTACTACGACAGCCCTGAATGGCCAATTAATTACTACGAGCCTCTGTACCAGAACGACATGAGTCATCCCTCAGGTGGAATGTTAGGAAAGAGGAAAAATCCCTCAAATCCTAATAATCGAAGCTCTAAAGAAAGCATTTACAAATCTTACCGAATTCATTCGGATATCGATAGTCAAATGTCTCTGCCAAGGTCGTACACGCTTCCTCGGGAATTCAAGTACCGCAGGAAGTTTAGGAAACCAATTAAGAATGAGCAGTTCCTCCCATCAACCAACTCCAGTGATGGTAAGTAAAGGCTCCGCTTTTTCATAATCTATACGCCTTTTGATGATATAAATGATAGAGTTTAACTCTAAGTAGGATTGTATATCTTTAAAATAAATGTGGTAAATTGTTTAGGTGATGTGGATTCAGGAGAAGAAGATGCAGAGACATACAGTCACTTAAACCCTTATCCATTCCCCGTACCATCCATACAACATATCCATGAGAACAACAATATTTTACCTACAGCATCAGCTTCAGCGCCGCAACCCAGCAAGAAAAATCCTATTAGCCGTCGTAATAAGTTGCATGAAACTAAATTATAGTTTGAGTGAATTCCACCCACGCGAGCCATCAAGAGTTTCTCATGAATGAGCGTAAATAGCATTTAACGAGGGTGAGTGTGATAATAGAATTTGATTCCTTTGAAATTCCCCTTCCACCCTGCCCATCTTGATCAGTCCACTCCAAACAAGTGTTCATGCCTCACATAGTTGTTTTGTAAGACAATCGAAAATAATCAAAGTGGTCATGTAATAAATGAATGTACATTATGTTTAAATATAATTAAGCTATATAGATATGCTGTACAAGGATGGTGGTCTTACTGTAGGTTGAAGCTCGTTCAATCCTTTTAACTTATTATTATCGTGTGGTGTAATTATATCTTAAGCGCAAAAAATTATCGAGCTTTTGTTTTAATGAGTTTTGAACAGTAATATACAAGAGGAGAGTCGATAGCCGAGGGAAATTAGTTAAACATGGCATACTCAATCTTAAGACTTTCCCCCATGTTTTATCATTAGTTTATGTTTATTGCATGTATTTATCGATGTTTAGGGGAGTAGGGTAGACGAGCGTAAATAATTTTGTGCCATAAAGATGTGATTTTTACGTGTAAAGCGTCAAGACTCTGTTTCATACATATAAACTTCCAAAATGAGTTAATATTTAATTTTTCTCCCAACAAGTCCAAAACCTGTTTTCGCGACAAATCTTAATCTTACATAACTTGTTATTAGTATTAACTAACAGCCTTTTATGCTTTATGATTATGACTCTCTCTCTCTTTCCCTCTTCATATTTGGGTTCTGTACCTACCTCCGAATATTGTAATTATTACCTTGACATGACATTAGTACGAGTAAATATGACATATGGTGGCCGTGACAGTTTTTATAGTCACTCACGGATGAAATTTAAGGAACTATGATGCCTTAGATGTCTCAAATGAACAGAATAAATATTCATAAATCTTGACTTTATTAGAAGTCTGAAGACTGAAGAGTTTCATTTTTTACGCAGCATTACAAAAAATACTATTCTGGATGCATTTGTTTCAATACCTGGCTCAATCTACGGATTTTCACACCAAAAGCTACCATCTCGAGAATCTTTGTATGGAGTACTTTTTATTGAGTGAGTGCTTTCATTGGAGAGTTTAGGTTAATCGAAACTCAAACCGAAAATGGAATAATTTATGTATTCGATAAAACAGCGTAACATCCTTAAAAACAAAATCGTCCAGGGCAGAGTTTCGCTCAATAGTTATTACTTGATCAGCCTAATAATCCCGAACATAAGCCGAGCCAAAATACATGCACAAAATCTGTCATAAGATACTAAATGTATCAACTCGGATTGTCAAGAATAATGATAAACGTCATTGAAAATAACTCTTTTTTTTTTACATGAGGATACGTTATGACTGACAACTGACTGAGTGAACAAATGATCATTAAAATCAGAGATATTTCAAGACACGTTTTTGGCAACGTGTGTGAGCGTCTGGGAAAGCTTAGGACTTAACTAGGGTAAATAAAAAATAGTTTCAATGCAATGCAAACGGATTTTTTGCATAACAGAAATTGTAATTAGTTTTTAATCGTTGAAAACGAATTCGAAACCTATAATTTTATATAATTGCCAGTATTATCCAGTATCTCATCTTTAAATGAGATTTCAGAGCCTCAGAATCGAACCATTCAAAAACAGAATCCCACATCTGACTAATCAAAAAAATGTACTCAATCGGCATCATCATTCGTCGCATGGCTTTCCCTAGAATTCGAATAAACTTAATCCTTACGAAAATATCATTCATTTTGATGCTTCTGATCTGAACTCTGAACTGAAGCCAAAAAATATTTCGGTACCTAAGTACTTATTTTTACAGTCAAGAGTTGAATATTTTGGTTGATACATGCTACTAACAAGGCCTTCCTGCAGTTTTTAAATGAAATATTTTAGTTCCACATTTCAATTCAGTTGTTAACGTATCCTTTTTCACTTTGGGTGAGTAAAAATATATCTACAGAAGCACCTGTATTTTATTTATGTTGAGTATTTAGTTATTACCCAACTCAATATTGAGTCCCAGAAGTAGTTAACAGTTATCACTTAAAACCACCCCATTCACTTGATAGATTAGCTGATGACAACAAGCGCTAATTTTAGTGCCAAATTCTGGACCCTTTTCAAAATTGTAGTGTGATCATAATCATGGGATTGGGTGGACATTACAAAATTTACAAAGAGGACGATGAGCGTCAGCAGGTAAGGGTATCTGTGACAATTGGTTATTTCTAATTTTTTAAATAGTTTGATATCGTTTAATAATTAAAGGAGTTCGAAAAATTCAGCATCTGTTTTTATCAAAATTCAAAAATCTTTCCATAGCTTTTAATTCTAAGATTTTACATGCATTAAAGATAAACCGTATAGATTGGAGCCTTATAAGTTATATCGAACACTTCGACCTGGACGTACGACATGAAAGCGAAATAATTACCAACAAGAGTTCTCCCGTCTCTCATTCCACATTTTTCTTGCCTTTATAAATATAATTCGTGAGTTTATGGTCAACTTTTGAATTTTACTTCTGCTTAAAGTAGAATTTTAAGACATGGTGTAGCAAATACAATTATGCAGAAATACTTTTTATTGGGAGTTTTCAGGGCTCTAGCGCAAGCGATTCAGCATGTTTTGAATCTGAGTCACTCATCCAGTCATTTAAAATAATTAATTTTTAGGTCTGTGTCCCTGTTGAATGTATTAGCAGGACACTATGACACTAAATGGCCAAGATTGTTGAAAAGTTTGGGTTCCGCATTTAATAAAATCCATCGCAACATAACAAATCAAAGTAAACTTTTATTCAATTGTTTGATGTTTTTATTCATTAATATTTGATTTGACATATTTAAAAGACGCAAATTAGAATTTCCTATAAATGCTTTTGAAATAAACACCCTGTTGATAAATCTCCCACTCACATAACACTACAATTTTTTAGTAGTAAAATAGTGTTTATTTTTTCTGGCACAATCGGTCAGGTAGTTGGCCCGTCAATTGTTACTCGTACCGTGATTAAGCATGTTTCATAGTAACATCTCCCGACTTCTAATTCGTAAATACTCCCAATGACTGGCAGACGTCCAAAATCCTCAAAAGACAAATCACCCATCTCTCAGATATTCGTAGGGATAAGAATATTCTAAAAACATACAATTGGCACCTACTGATTCTTAGGCTCAATTCAGCTGTCCTAACCCTTTCTCGCCAACTTGTGCATCACCTTCATTTTATTTTTGCAATTCGCACAATGCAAACCCTTTTACCAATTTAGACTGAAGGTGAGGAAAGACGAACGAACTATCCGAACTCATAACCCAACAATGTTGAAAATTAAGAAAGAAAATCAAGTTGCTTCAAATCTATTGGTAAGACGTCAGAAAAGTCTCAAGTATCATTAGTATCGGCAAACGATCCAGGGATAAGATTCTCTTGTAAGTGTCATATTGTATGTATTCTTGGGAATGCAAAGGCCGAATTGGCCCATTCCTAATTTTGAAGCTCAACGGGATGTGCACGATACGAGAGAGGAATACCTAGAGATACCTACACAACATCCCATCGCTTGACATTATACAGAGGGACTGTGATTACATTTAGCATTAGAGATTATATTCTTTACGCTTCTGTTAATGCTACAGATTTCAATAGATGAATACTTGAAGTGATGCAGTCTATATGGATAAATGTAAAATGTAACTTACTCCTAAAGTACTGGATGGAAAACTAAGCCAAAACCATGAGAAAACTAAAGCAATGCCAAAAAATCTTTATTTTCTTTAACTTGTGTCCTATGGAAGTAGCTTGGCTGACTACGTAAATAGTGTAGCTCAGCAGTTTGCTTATAATTATTGCAATCATTTAATACAACATTTTTAAAGTTGATTGAGTTCGAAATTAAAAGTGGTGATAATTTATTTTCATTACCTTTATCGGCTTTGGTAGTCCTTAGACGGCCCCTTGGTAGTCGCATATGTGTTGACGTGCTATGGAAGTGAGTTTATACATATCAAAAAAATTTAAATCTGCTCCCATTGTGACTATCTAGTTCGAAATTCCGTGCTCTGCTTTTTATCTCCTCTCATCGCTGCACGTATATAGGCAGACTTCGTGTTTTCCTATTTCTCTTGCGGAATATTGATGTTTTCCGTATTGAAAGTTTGAGTAAACGTGACTGAATTGTAAATTATAATTGTTCCTCCAATGGAGTAGTGGATCGCAGTGATCGATTGGAAAATCAGGGGCTTATATGGGAAAATAATTTTTCTATTCCTTGCAATTAAAAATATCTGCCAATTAAAAATGAATGATAGACTTATGAAGGTGCAGTGTGTAACTATAAATTATGCATCAAAGATCGGTGTCTTCTTGGAGCTTCGTATTTTCGCTAATTTAAAAAATACATAAACTATATTTTGAAGCATAAGTACACAAATGGATGAAATTATATTTTGTACTTGTTTGTGACGCGCAAATCCAACTAAAGTGGTAATTTGAATTAAAAATCATTGATAATGAAAGATAGCATGGATTGAAACTCAAGTTTTACGACGAAATAAGTTTTGTTTAGTAACCAGTACATTCGAAACAGTTCTTCTTTTATCCTTTGGAGTGGAAAGGCCGCTCAGAGGTTTTGTTTTAATTTCTTTTAAGTTAACAACAACATCAATTTCTAAAGATGCAAGCGGGCAGCGTAAAGGTCAAACCAGGGCCAAATGAATGGAGAACGGGCCCGGATGATACACTTCAAGTTGTAAATCCCAGGAGTAAAAAGGTTAAGGTAGGAAGTTGTGTTTATTTTGGTGTACATTTTTTGTCGCCTGGTGCTGAAGAGTTAAAAAAAATAGGGTTGGCAAGGTTGAATATAAATATGTTACTACACTTGAATGTAACACAAGCCTATCACGAATGTAAAATTAGTCTAATTGGTCATAATTATATTAGGTATGGTGAATGACAGCGCATTGTTCACACTTGTGGCAGAAAAATGAATTGTCCTAATAATACCTTCCCCCCCTTTTTTTTACTCAACTTCAAAATGTCAATAGGGCAGAAGCATTCATCCGGGTCAAGGCTGTTAAAAATCAGTTAATTTGCCAAATTGTCGCTCATATCGAATGCATCAAGGAACTTCATGCACTAGCTCCTTTGCAGCGTCTATTCCCCATCTGTTATAGGTAAATATCAGCTTCATATGCTCTCTGACTGACTGCGTGTGTTGGTAGCGGAACCTTATCGTGTGAGATGCTCTTCTTGTACTATTTCAAAAATATCTACAGTGAACAATGACGTAATAGCTCACATGAACTGAGCAGAAAATTCTTCAACATGTCAAGAGATGAAGGTAGAATATTAAATGAAGGATTCCATTACAAATGGAATTTCTCGCAAGCTGTACCGAAGCTTTTGCATATGGATTAGTTAAGTTTGAGTTTAGAATTTACCCGTCAAGATGAATGAATTTTATGCATTAGAATAATTCTATCTAATTTCAATAAAGCTCATGATTCAGAACAGTTATGGTCTCGTTTATATGCAGTACGAACTTAAGACACAAACTCTTCAACAAAGTTTTAGAATTCGTGCATAAAGTTCACGATCTATCTTCAGCGTGGGGTTACATGTGGCCTTCTATGTTTATATAATATGTTTCAGCACACGGCCAGGAGTGAATAATTCGAATCTGGGATTCACGTATGTTAGAACGCTCCTAATTAATAATTCAGACTGTACAATAAGGAGTGAACTGGACTTTTTTAGTTTATCTGTAAATTAGAGTCCTACACGTGCAGGTTTGGGATGATATTAAACGAAAAATGTTGCTTGCGATCTTACACAAAAAGATCAATTCGTTGAGAAATGAGTAATGGGGATGGTAAGGATCCAAAAATTATTTAAACTCTAGGATTTAATGATGGTTGAGAAAATCCTTTGCATCGCAATTTCAGTGATTTTAAAGTTAATAAGAAATAAAGGGAAATTTGTTAATTCTAAGTGGATTGATTAAAAAAATTGGGTAAGGTTCATTACGATAAAGAAACAGATTGGCTTATTGTAATTTTCTTTGTTTTTGATCTTGATAACACAAGGAAGTTACAAACGACCTGCATAGAAAATCGCATTGCAGTAGATTATTTGCGAAATTATTTGCAGTTAACCAAATTAGCAAAGACAATTCAATCGGAATCAGAATCAAAACTTTCTTGTCAATGTGTAAAAGCATGGGCTAAGCAAGTTTTGGACTCGATTTGAAACTGTGCCAATTAAATATAAAATACATTGACTAACTGCTGAGACTAATTAGATTTATAAGATACAATTTTAAACTGATGCTACAGGCCTAAATTCCTCTGCACCGTTAGAATACTCACTGCATATGCATTAATGAAAAGATACCTTGGTATAGTTGATCTCTGATGCTTTCTAGACAGAGTAAAATATATCTTGCCTTTACACGCAATTGACTCAATTATTTATTTTACAAACCCTAGAGGCAAGTATTTACTAGTACCAACTGTGAACAGCAAGTTTTATGGCTAAACGTTTTCCCTTACAAAAACAAATGATTTCTTCGTTTGCTACTCCATAAGATTATCTGAGATATTCCATGTGTAATCTGACACTAAAAGGCTTAGCTTGAACAGTTGTATAGATAGCTTTTATTGATGGATGCTGAAATGTGGATTGGGATACCAATTTGTTTACCTTTGCACGTATTTGGTAACCTATTTGATCTCGTATTTAATTCCATGTATTTACAAGATAGGGTTTTCCCCCGTATTTATGTACCTATTACTTACAAGAATTGAGGGAGCATGTTTACCACTGAATTTAAAATGTAACTTCGAAGAAGCAGGAACTAGCTAGTGACTTTATAGTTAGGAAAATCTCCCAATGAACCTAAATATGTGTCTTATAATTCTACTTTCCCTTGTACTTTTTGTATCTTACTCATGTTAAAACAAATTAAATTAACCTGAGTGGCAGCAGCAAGAGGGAAAATGAAAGAAAAAGTATAAAACGGATTTAACTCTATCAATAAGAAGTGTGCAAATCCAATGAGCCCTTCCACCAATTACAAGTCTGTACGCCTGTCAGCGATAACAACCAAGGCTGAGGAACTCTTGAGGAACAATCGAACTTGAAGTAAATCGGTCCATCAAAGATCTTGATGACTTAGGGAAAGCTCCAATAACGAATTTAACGTCTTTCTGCCAATCCTAGTACCTTATATTGGCTGACAGACTCCTTGTGGAGTAGCATTTATACAACTTATCTCATTCTTGATAAGTATAGTAAGGTACTTGTTACCAGTGACATGTCTTCCCCAAATAAAGCTACCACACCGATGTATTCAACCATAGATCCTTCGAACAGTGAATGGCTCTCAGATTCTGAAGGATTCCTTTATTCTCTGAATCTATCTTCATCGCTTCTTACTATTTAAACGGAAAATCAAGCTACAGTCTAGCAAATGTGATTGGGAGCTGATGGGGATAGGAAACGGATTCTTACTCCCGTACTAGTCTTGCTATCACAATTTTATCCTTTCGTCTAAAGATTTTCTGATTCTTCTCCATCATTTGTATACTGCACTCTGAACTTTATGGACGTTTGAGGTAATCGACAAAAAAAATTAAGTGCAAACTTGTTTTATTCCTGTGACTTTTGGTGCATAGGGAAAAATTGTTTTGTGACTGTGATAAAGCTATGAACATCTTAACAATCCAAAGCATAAAACACTAATACATATTTGATCAGTGGGACTCGTTGAGAAATTTATTTACCACATTTTCTAAGGATAAGAAACTGAATATCTGGAACCGTTTTGGGCTTATCTTTAAGCGCTGGACTTACTCAACTAAAGAGCTGTTGATACTTTGATACTCTGGCGCTCTTTTTCCTTCCTAAGAGATTTAAAAATTCACCTGTGCTACCCTCAGAGTAAATCCACCTTATGCATAATTCCGTACCCAACTCAGAATTCATATCTTCTGTCTTGTTCTGAGACAAATGCTCCTTTGCACTTTGAAACAATGGATATCATTCAAGATCAAGTCAATGTCAAAACTTCCGTTTCAATTTCTCTAGCTAAGGGTAATGGGACGGCTTAGAAGCTCAGGAAGCGCATTAGCGTCAGTCAAAACAGTAGTGGGGGTATTATTCCAGCATTGCCCACATCAAGACAAGAAGTTTGCAAATACCAGCACCTCTGATAGCTTTCTTTGCGAAACCAAATCCACGTATAAGAAAGTATCATCTAAAAGTTACAGACCTACATGCAACCTACAAATAAACACTATGCATGGACGCGTTCTCTACATTTATATTTAAAAGGGTGTAAGCACAAGTTTCCTTAACTTGTGCTTTTGATAGTATCCCGAAACAAGGGTGTCAGTCTTGATCTCAATTCCTCACTTTGGATATAAATGTTTGATTTGATACATACATAATGAACTTATAGAGGCGTAGAAGAGTATAGATGGTCGCGGTGGTAGGTATGGTTGATGGTGGTGGTGGTGGTGGTGGTGGTGGTGGGTTGTCTGTCTTACTAGTGAATGAGCTCCACCGTGTAATCACTTTTGGTTGTGAATTTCAGTCACAGTTTTTGCCAAGCTGGAGTAAGAGGAAGTAGAAGCCATGTCCATGTACAGAGTACAGTAGTAGTTTGCCAGTTCACCAAATCCCATCTCTTACCCAGTCTCTTTCATGGAAACGAGATGATGTTGTGAAAGATTTGGAATTTTTCTCTACTTTCTCCGCCACTGAGTTTGCGTCATTTTGTGAAAGTTTATAACACAAGAGTGTGGACATCCTCACATCGTGCTCCTTGTGTCCACACACAAACACAAGTCTCTGAGCATTTTACAATCTTAACTTTGTCCGTGGACAAAGTTGAGAGAAATACACACATCACCACCCTAACTGACTATCATTAAAATACATACAATACCATAACACTTGGTCACTATTTCTACTCTCCTCTCTCCCTTCCCATTACGTTTTTTATTTACCATTCCGGCCTTCTTCATCATCGCCACCATCACAATCCTCATCATCAGGATCGACGTACTAATCCTTTGCTATTTCATAGATTAACCGAACCCCAATATTTTATAGAATTTAATACTTTCTTCCTCACTGCTTCTGGAGGAAATAAATTCCCCTTGTCTGTATCACTGTATCTAGATTTAGCCATATGAATAGTCTGGTAATATTTGCCTTGGGTGGTAAGTAACCCCTTGCCGGTATTATATAGCTTTATTAAAATTCTGTTTCCACATTTCTCATCCCCTTTATTCAATAAAAGGAAGACGTGTCCGGATTTAACCAATAGCCTTGGGTAGTCTTGGATTGTTTTTTCCTAGTCCAAGTATGTTAGGGAATTCCCCTCAATGTGGAGTAGAACTACTAGGGAGTAATGGAGTAAAGAAAAGTTATTTAGATCAAATTATACGACAATTTTCCTTGAAAATCCTTCTTCTTTTCTTTCGACAAACTTTGAACTAGATACAATGGAGGATGTGGGTGAACGGCTTTCCTTGCATACTAGATTTACCCGATTCTATCATCACGGTACGGCAAGTAGGGGGAAGATATAGAAGATTCAACAAGTGTCTTGGGACGAGTTTAGTTTGACTTCTTTCAATTTGTCTTTGCGGTCTTTTTAATCATTTTTCTTTGAATCATCTATTCTCTCATTGAATTTAATGTTTTGAAAAGAATTGAGTTATTATACAGTCCTTTGAGGATGTATCTTACACTAATTGCACGTCATTAACTTGGCTATGCAATTAAATTGAGAAGGAAAGAAAATAAGCAACGGACAGCCAATAGTGCGGACTGCGTGTATCGGAAAGGTGTCAAAAATTATAATTAAACCTTGTAATATTTGTACTGAGTGTAGTGTAGAAGTGTAATTTGAATGGAGTGTGGATTTAAAAATAGTGTTTATAAAATTTTCAAAGTTTCTCTGAGAAATGTTCCTGCTTGGAGACTATGTAAGCACTGAACCTAAAGGGTAAAAGGATAAGTCTCGACTCTGGCTCATACCGGCTTTCTACAAAGCTGACCAAAAGACCTTGCAAATTTTATGAACTATATAGTACGGAAATTCAGGGTGTTTTGAATATTAAACACGTAGTTTTGTTAGTAATTTCTTAGAACTACAATATAAATTGTTGAATATAATTTTCCACATTTCATCGAGTCATGTGGTATTGTTGGTTATTGCGGTTGACCTGGTCGGTAGGTGACTAATTATCATTCGTAGAATTTGAGAAATTTCTACTCTACGCTATGCTTTCATACTCACGTTTCAATTGGATGGTTTAGGCGAAGCTTTAAAATGATCTAATTCAAGCTATTTAGTATGTTTTTATTTCCTTTCGTTTAAAATATACTACTATTCCCAGCAAGACATTCTTTTGGCTGGATCTATAGTTTATTTTGCAAGAGTTTTCAAATGTGTTGGTATTCCCAGTCCTATCCTGGTTTAAGGTATCCCATAATGCACAATTCTGTTGGTTGTATTTCTATGTAGTTACAATTCGTATTCTATGCTTAAAGTGTTAGATAGTTCGTGCTGTAGTACCAACTTATGTGCTAGTGCACTAACTAGTGCTTTTTGGATTTACAACTTCCGGTTCATATGCATGCTTGTGAGGTTTGCGGATGTCATACATAAAAAATTTATTCCCTCCTATCCTATCAGACATTCTTGTAACGCTTGTGAACTTTTGGAGACGGCTCCTGAAGTCTCAACTATATATGTAAATTTAATAAAGAAAAGGTAAGGAAAGGGATTTGCCATGAAACGTGGAGCAGCAGGCTGCTTTTTACAACTCTCTTATTCTCGGGCTTTCACTTCCTTGTGTAACAACGTATTTTGATTGTCATTGTTTTCTTTGAAGTCCTGTTTTTAGCATCTTGAATTCCTAGAGGGCTACCTGGAGAATTTCTCCACCTCGTAGAAATGCTTGTGCTCCTTGATGACATTCTACGAGCCTTGTCCTCACCTCGAATTGGAGAAATAGCTTTTGGCGTTCAAAAATGTATGAAAAAGTCACGCTTTGCTTCGAGAAACAGCGAAAATCCTGGAACATGGTTGAGGCTATGTTATAAAATCATGAAGATAACTGCTCTAACGACCCGCTTTTGAGGAGGTCTTGAATTCAATAATCTTAAAGGAAGGAGCTAGATGACTAAAAAAAACTTCGCTTTATGAACTCCATTTTCAACAACGAGATGAATAGTAATCCCATTTTTAGAGAACTGAGATCCTAGTTTTTATTCAAGGAAAGACGTAGAGACATGAAATGATATTAATTGAAAGCTGTGGGACATTTTGTTGGCTGATTGAAATTCGAATAGTAATTTAAAATTGATTGCTAGAAAGACATGCATGCATATTGGAGATAAATCTACAAGTAACCGAAAAAGTTAGTTTCAGATAAAATTGAATCAGGGAAAGTAGATGATCAAATCTTCGTTCAAACCAATTCAAGTTCTGCATAGGAAGGTTGGGTGGGTTGAAGAGACTGCTGTGATCCATATGGTGGACTACCTGTCATACAAAACTCATAAAAAAAGGCTCATGACTTGGCGTATTAAACAAAGAGTTGAAACTTACGAATGTTTTAGGATTTAGATAGAATGTTATGTCATTGAGCTGCTTTAAATATGCTTATATAATTATGCCATTACTATTACAAATTACCGTAGCGTTAATTTAATTTAAACGTGTTAACGGCACCAAATCTTGTTTTGAAGGTTAGAAAATTTAAATCATAGAAAATCGTTAGGATTAGGATTTTTTCAAAGGACAATGAAATTATTATAATTGAGCATTTTTGGTGAGATATATTTTTTTAAACTATTATTAATGGAAGATAAACAAAACTGTTAAATTAAAACGAGTAGAATGGGTTGAAGAACTCGTCATAGTTCATTTGTATAGCAACTGGAGATCCCTGTGACGTAATATTTCAAAACTTAGGAAAGCCATTACAAAAGATATAGCCTGCTATGCTTGTGTATATGCATGACTTTTTGAACCTGGTTTTAATTAGTAGAGCTTTCTCATCTGTGCAAGATCATTTTAATTAGCAACTCAACCGGCTCGACTCCATTTCACTAAGGGGATCAATTCATAAAAGCTATTCATTAAGGTACTATGTGAGCTTGGCGAAAAAATGAAAGTTCATCCTTCATTAGGTTTCCAAACTGACGGTTTTCAGGTCAGAAATAGCAGCCTTATATGATGAAGTTTTAAATTATAAGGGTGTGTGAAATCCAACTTTGCTCTGCTCTGACATTTTGAAGAACTTGAAGTAGGTTTTTAATTTGCACTCATATTAAAAATAAACTGAAGTTTTTATGTTCCCAATCAATCATACAACTTATATCTGTAGCATTGGGAACAATAGTGACTGATAATAGGTAGGAAGGTAAAATTTTTGATTACTTTTCATGGATGAAACCTCTGAACTGCACTACATATGGAAATCTATATTACGGTTTGGCACTTTGCCAAAGGAGACTCACAAGATTCAAATTTGATTTAGATTTTTGAAAGTTTAATGTAAAACTAGTTCCATTGTTGGTATTAATTAATTACTTATTTGGTTAGCAATTACAACGCAAAAACTTATTTTTCAGTCGGAATTGGCCAAATTCATGTTTATTAAACCATATTCCCCATTTAATTCCAGTAACTTAAAAAACAAGTTATAGTTTTCGAATACATTTCCTTTAGCCGTATTTCAAAATGATTAAAATTTTAATTTTATAATGTGAATTTGTGAATCGGTTTGATTTGTTAACAAAAATACAACTGTGAAATAGCTGAGTTTACAAATGCGCATAAAATTCTACTAGTTTTAATTTCAAAATTTCAATCAATTTTTTACTCAGATTGTTTTTCTTTCTTTTTTGTGTTTTTATAAGTAGACTTTATTAGCTTTGCTAAGATTAAATTAAAAACCAGAGAATGAAGCCATTAGCCCAAACAGATTTTCCATAGACGAGGCCAAAAAGATGGAAAGTAAAGACAAACTTGGGAGTATCTTTTGGGGAAACGGATAAACTTTATTGATCGAAATACATAAAGTTTTAAATTAGTTTATTTTGAAAAACTTTCATAACTTTAGAAACAAATTCCAATTACTATTTGCTAACGACGTGTTCTGATTTAAACGAAGGAAATCTTTTGGAAACTGGGAGTAGAGTTTTCTATTACCTTGATGATTTTCTAACTCCAAAATTTTTCCATAGTTCGAAAATTCATTTATTTAAATTAATTTTTTGTTTTTAGAAAACTTAGAAAACTATCTAAAAAGCTAATATTTTTAGTATTTTACAGAAATGAAAAATAAAGTATGTAAGTAACTTTATTTTCATAAAGTTTGAAAAGAAAGTATTTTCAGAATTTGCAGATATTGAAATACAATATTTATTTGAAATAAAAAGGATTGAAACAAAATAAAGTAAACTAAGTTGAAATCCGAACACGTCAGTGGCATTTAATTTGTAATGAAGACATTTAGATTTTAATGAACACTCCCTTTCAGCTTTAACTTATTTAGCGGAAGAAAGTAGTGGAGCTTTCTCTCAAGAAGAGTGCAATCTTCTAGTAACACGTCCATAAAGACTAACATTCATCTACTTCGTAGTTTCCCATGAACATCCATAGGAAGAGATGATAAAGAAAGTGCACAAATAAAGACACGAAAAACTTGACAGATTTATACCGGCTTAGAGATGTAACCGTAATACTCATCAACCCTAACAAAACAAGGACTCATCTTACTCAGTCTTTGCTTTCCCGACAACAGACCTTGACTTAAGGAAAAGTGTTGAAAGTGGAAGAATTTAATTTCAGCCTTCCTACGTACAACCGAGTATTTTCATTACTCAGGTTTTAGAGAATACATCCCTACTCTTTGGATTCCCAATGAAACTCAACTCCTACTCAAGCTTTGGTAATTAGCATGTTCTCAGAACAGGCTGGGAAATATCCAACAAACATCATTTATGCCAAGAGAACCAACAAATCCAGGCATGGGAAGACCTGAATGATCATCTGGATTCTGAAATGATCATTTGTTAGAAAAATAAGCTGCAACCAGGACACAAGGGATTTCTCCTCGTCCAAATAAACATTTAAACAAAATTACTGGCTCCATAAGTATTTTCTAATCTGAACTTAAAACCACACTGGCAAATAATATGCTTTCTCATTATGAACTAACTTTCCAACTGTTTTTATAAAAGACTATTTAATGGATAACCCTCTTCAAGTTTTTATGATACTATCTTCAGAAAGATTCCAGAAAGTAATTTTATAATATTGTAACTAGCTTCATTAAGTTTACTTAATGTTGATCTAATTTAGATGCTTATATTGAATCTTGGAATGGAACAATGGGCTCTTAGAGCTTTCCCTAAGACTCCGGTCGGTAAATAAATTAGAGCTAATCTTAATCTCCTCTGCTCTCCAGCGGAAAATGTTCATTTGGAGAGAACAAGTGCTTTTACATGCGACATACGAGATAACTAAAGAGTGGTTTAGGGAATTAAGCTCTTAGACGGTAATGGTTTGTTGTAAGTGTAACTACTAAGGAGGTAACAATCGGAGGCATTGGAACTTACATTGGAATAACAAAGAGAACTGCGCCTTTGAACAAAATTTACACCCTGATAAAAATAACTTTGATAGACTTCCCTACATAAATCATCTATCAGCATCCCCAACCGGACCGGAGACGTGGGGTTTGGGTTCTTCAGTAACGCTTTTGTGGTAGAAACGACTTAACGTTGATTGACGAGGCCTCATGCATCGATTCCAGTTTCCTTCTGTACCTTTCACACAAGCATTCATTAATTAAAGATCACATAACTTCAGCTAGTTGCGCAAGGCTGTATTATTTTAAAACTTTAAATGCTGCAGTAAAATCTACAGCTTCCTCCCAATTTAAGAGAAAGTTGGGGTGTAGAGGGAGAGGGATTAAAAAAGTTTTGACTTTGACGTGAAGTTATCCTAACTAAATATAAGGATTAGTGAACAAGAGTCTCAGAATACACTCATTGTAAATGAAGTATTGCAAAAGTAACTTTTGAAACTAATACGAGCTGGGTACGGAATTCGCTAATCATGGCAATGTACGACACTAGTGGTGGTTACGGATTAAGATCTCAGAGGTCAGGCAACGCTTTACCTGAAGGTGAAATGGATGCTTTACTCCTAGGAAAAACAAGGGTAAGGAAAATTTCAATATCTTCATGATATATTGGGCACAGGTTTTGGCTAACGAATATAAGTATTTGGTAGTTATGTACGTAACTATCTACTGCTACCGCATTGTGACAAAAGATTTCTTACCTTGAAGACACAAGGACATGAAATAATAGCCGAATGTCAACTGCGAATATAAATCCGAGTTGGTGAACCATGATGAGTGAGATTTAATAGGAAGCCCAATACAGATCAAACATTTGTTGATCAAGCCAGCAAGGTCTGTTTGTGATCAAGCATCAATTACACTCAAGGGGTTTAATAGAAGGACGGAGCCATATATCTCCAGGCTCCGACAATCAACAATACTCCATGTGGTCAGGGTCGAGGTTTAATGAGTTTTTATATAATATTATATCTTACCACACTCTTCCTACACTGAAAATGGCGGATGGAAAAGCCGCAATTTTTCCTATGGGAGTATCTCAAAATTAGTTTATTCTTCTTTATCAACTGTTTCCATCTGTACCTTGACTAGTTAGTAATTCATTTGAACGCTCCGCTTCCCTGCAATCAAAGTATAGAGTTTCTACCCGACCGACGAAACATGATCAGGAGTTGTCCCTTTTACTGGAGGTCTGGAGCTGATATTTATTGAATTAGTGTTGGACGAAATTATAAGGCAAATATGAAACAAGCCGTATTTAAATTAGTAATTGACTCTACTCCTGTTCTATATCTACTAGAGTTCCTTATACAACATAGGCTTCTCTACATATTTGTCAAAAGAGTACGGTTGACTAGACTATGTAGATTTACGTATACACACTTGTAATTATCTTCCCTATTAGCTACTGTTGAATGTCATGATGTGTATCTCATGAAAATGAGTGTTGGACTTGCTGTTAGAATTGTGACTAATTTTTATAAAGAAAATCTAATCTTGGGGTGTAAGTCATTAATCTTGAATGTGTTCATTAGCCCATGAATAGAGCAAGATAAAAGGAGATGATGACTCTTTCATGTAAAATACGTTACTCATATCCCGCAAACTTCTGCAAAGCTTAGAGCTTGGTGGAAAAAAATCTGGAGCAACAGCAGAGTAGTTTTTT
Source organism: Agrenia bidenticulata (assembly GCA_034694785.1). NCBI lineage: Eukaryota > Metazoa > Arthropoda > Collembola > Entomobryomorpha > Isotomidae > Agrenia > Agrenia bidenticulata. The sequence goes on along the minus strand of JAQFYM010000020.1, from coordinate 72,977 downwards.
AAATAAATTCTTGAATTAATAAAGAAAGTCTTCTTTCTGCTTTGCACGTAGGGAAGTATTTTTGTGAGATTCATTCTACCCTAACATGACAGTCAACTCGAATACACAAAAATCTTGAGCATGGAAATGAGAGATGAATGTGGTTTATTCATCCTTCTCTTCCAGAATGAAGATAAAGCAGCCTACTGCAGGATGCTCCTATCATCATGCAATTCAGTTTCTTTTCTTAGTAAAGGGTTACAATAAAGTCTTGATTACTTCATCATGTCTTTTTTCGATCAGAGAGAAAGCAGCTGGGATTCAAAGGAAACTGATCTCATGCAAATGAAATACAATAGCCGAGAGAGTATTGTGAATGGAGAAGTGTGTTATTTTCGAATCTCCATGGGCCTTTTTCTCCCAGAGTCTTGGACCGCTTATATGCACAGAATGTATTGAGAGTCTCCAAGCTGAGCTGTCTACAAATATTATAATGAACTCATAAAAAACATAATTTTAACCAAATGAAAGCCTTGAAAGGGATGAACGTATGTTGTTTGTGGAGTATTACCAACATCGCATCGTCTCGTTCTACTCCACGCCCGCACATACGGAGGAATAGATGAAAGCTGAGTGCTGAAATTAGAGGAAATGTGTTGACACATGTGACAGTTCTGCTCCAATTGATTTCATTTTTAGCCCGTTCGTTAGGGCTTATTTATAATTGTATTTATGATATAGATCAGGAAATTTTAAAAGACTTATAGACTGCTCTACTATATAGCAACATTGATGTATATTTTCTTTTCAAATTTTAATTTATTTTAATTAAATCGCCGTCCTTTCACGTTTTGGTATGAAAATTAAATCCATATTCTACCTTCCTGTGTCAAATTTAATGATCAATCGAAGAAAATGATGATAATTTATTGGTTTTTAATAAAGAGAACGAAATAGTCTCAATCGCATATTTCTATATACAGCTTTTTTAAACCATACCATACGACGTCTGATACTGATACGTCATCGATGGTACTAGAACTTATAATAATACTAATGAACGCCAAAAGCTTTTTTTAGCCCGTTCGTTAGGGCTTATAGCATCGTCATTGTCCGTCTGTCCGTAGACGCGATAACTCTCGACAGAATTGACATAGAGTCTTTAAATTTGGTACAGTTGGTCTTTGTCGGAAATGAAAGGTCAAGTTATTAAGTTATTATATTAAGTTGAGCAGTCACTAGAAGGTTTTATTTTAGTTTTTCTGAAAATTTTGACATCCGCAGATTTTCACGTAAACATGTTGTCACTGTGAGGTGGGCACGTGTGCTGTATAAGAAAATTCCAGAGTGATTGAATTATTTGAATTCAGTTTCAAGGTTGAAGAAGCTTGCTCGTTGAAGAAGTCGTGAATGTTGAATAGGTTAACTGAATTGTTATAACAGGACTGCGAAAGGGAAAGTATCTCCATGATTTTGCATGGAAATATAACGTTATTTGCAAACAAGAAGTTCCAAGCTGAGATGAATCCTAAACTTTCACGACATTGATTATGCAAAGGAAATCATAAAAGCACAGTTAAACCAGAATCAGCCGGCTTTTTTATTTCTACATATTTATTTTCTCCTTATTGCGCAGAAATTCAAGTAAATTTGAAATGAATGAATTATGGTTACGTCTGTAGCTATCTACGTACGTGGTACGTACAAGATGGTAAAATTTAAAATAAATGCATGAGTTTGAAACATCAATGAATTTCATAGAAATTCTTAAATGCAAATGCAACTAATTTTGAGATACTTAATCAGCATATAGAATTCAATTATTTCCCCATAAAATTCATGTTTTAGTCATATTGATTTTCCTTCAGGATCTTCTGGCAGCAGTGCAGCACAAAATATGTTGGAACGACTTTTTAAGGCCACATTCTATTTGCGTTAGACACCTATTTCCTACAGACATGGTGTTTCCTCTGATCAAATATTTGTCGTCTTAAATGGCACTCTATTTATGGACAGTTCAATGTAAATTATATTGATTTCCCTGTTTACATGTATTTAAAATGCTTTAAAAGACAGTTAATAAGTTTGAGTGTTAGCGTTTTCACAATAGTCAACGAGGTAAAATTTAATGCCATTTCTGGGCTGAAAGTGATTCATCATTTACTTATACTGATTTGACAGTTGTTTAGACGGGAGCATAATTTATTTTAAATAAGTGAAAACGTCTTTCAAATAAAATCAGACGTTATTCGAATAGCATTCTTTAAAATATTGAAACATAATAATTGCTTGGGAAATCCGGTAAAGAATCTTCTGCTTAAGTCAGCCCCTCATCGGTCTTTCATACGAAGCAACCGTAGATCTTCCCCTCCTTCGTTTTCAGCAGAGGGAGTATTCCCGACTTTCCACTTGCATGAAAAAGTTGTCTAGAGAGAAATTGAGAAAACGTGTCTCAAAACTTTTGAAAATAAGTGCATCAAAAACTTTACTCAACATATACATTGATGTTTGAGGATATTTTTAGGGAAAAAATAAATCTCAATGGGAGCTTACCGAGAACGATGAGGTATTTTTCTGAAAGTAAAAACTATTATGTAATTAATAACATTTAAATTTATCAAAAAATCTAGAGCGAATCTTAAAATTCATATCTCAAAATTGGTATAAAAATATCCACAATATTAGCAAAAAAACGAATGACAATTGAACATTAAATTAGCAATATTACCATTTTTAAAGACAATAAATATATAGTTGAATTTGAAAGACCTAAAACTCTAAACTCTTAACTGTTATCATCAGTATTGATCCATTTGTGATATCTTGAATTACCCAATCAACAAAAAGAAAGTCTTATCTTGTGAGATAGTTAACCGAACTGTGTTTTCAGTATCTTAGATAAACATCGTGTACCTAAATTCGAAGGTAATTTTCTATTGCCCCAGGCAGCAGGTAAGATAAAAATAAGTCACAGTTACAAAAGTAGATTCGTAGGAATAAGCACAACATGTATATTGTAGTTGTAACACAAGTGCTGCTGTTATATATATTTTTTGTTATATATGCTTCTGCTGAATCCCGAAATCCAATTTACTAATGGTTTATTTACAGCTTTAGGAAATAGTACCATTCAATGAAATTAGTTTTACTAGATTCCCCCGTTGTTTACCTAAGAACCAGATGCTGCTCGTTCAGTCGGGTTTGGGCAAGGCAATCAAGAAATTGAATAAAGGAATAGTCTGTAGTACCACGTACGACTGACCCTGAAATCTATACCAAGTAATTTCGTCAGAAATATCCTTTCAATCCCTCTGGAATATAAAAATCAATTAAGCACGAAATCTATGCGCACTTGTAGTTTTTCCGTAAAGGTTTGGGGTGGTTTTTTTATGATTTGAGGTCCACTTTCATGAAAGTATTCAAAGCTCAATCATATGTAACGACAGGTCCAAATCATGAATGCTTCTAATAAACTTCTTTATTGTTTTTTACTGAGCTTTAAGTGAAAACTTTATGAGCAAGGGCAAGTGGTTTGTTATTGTAACAGATCCGATTTGGTTTTTCTGCAAAGTTAATTAACTTGTCGATTTCTAGAAATGGATGATTACATATATTTGATGATCTCTATTTAATGATTGAGCGAGGCAATTAAGGGAGGTTGTTGCCCAGCAGCAGCAAATTTTTGGTACAAGAGTTTAATTTAATTGGAGCTTTGCTCCAATTTAGGGTATTACATCCACTTTTAATTTGGTTTCCGTTACCAGAATTTTAAATGCGTCATTCGAATCAGCATTCCTATTTAATCTATGGAAGATAAAGTAAAAGTCAAAAGACGATCAAAGCTTTCTTTTATGTTACAATTCTTCTGGTTTGTGGCTGGTATTCTATTGTCTTATGTACTTTGATTGTATATTGTTAAGCCTCAGTAACTAATTTAAAAAAAACTTAAATGATGAAACTTGCATGCACGCTACATTTAATCAAAATGTATTATGCCTATGTAATAATAAATTTTAATACAATTCTCATAATACAGTCCACAGCAAAGCCTATTTGCATTCATATGCAACATGTTATTTGTCTCTCCCTGTCAGTTTCTGAGCAAATTATTAAAAACCTTGTAAATCCTTGATGCTACTGAGACACCCTTAGAAAATTGCATGCTTGGTTAACCAACATTCAACTGTTGACTGTTGATGTGTCACACCGGATGGCAGTGAAAGGTGTGAATAAGTTTCACGGTTCTCCTTAGAAAACGGAGTTTGTGAGGATCTTGTGTAAGATAGGGTGATGCATTTACGAAAAAAAAATACAGATTCTAGGTGAGGAGGGTATACGTGTCGGGCGTTGTAAGCTCCGACAAAATTTTTGACAATTACAGGAACCCAAAACCAACTTACTCAAGGAAAAGTTTATCAGATTCTGGGGGAAATTATAGAGCTGGAAAACCTGCCATTATAATTTAAAAACCGTAATCTGATGGAAATGACAGGCCGAGAGAGAGGCTGATGGATTATTTTAGGAAGAATTGTCTAGATTATGGAGTAAAGAGGGATTTTTGTTAAGCCGTCTTTCCTTGTAACCGTATACGAAAAACAAACATTATAGTAGGAAACAGATTTTATCATCGCACTTTAAAATGTAAAGTCTACTACTACTACTACTTGTTCTTTTAAATCTCTATAGACGTTGTTATTATAGTTTATATTGCTCTACTGTCCTTAAACATCCGAAAGTCATTTTGTGTTGGATTTTATTTATCAACATCAATTTTCCCAATTTGGTAATCAGAATATAGCATCCGGATTGCACCTGGTAATTCTTAGTTAGAAATCTTATGGAATACTTTCTATGAGTTCTAATTTGGTACACACGAAAATTTGTTTCAAATCTCAAAACATACTCTACTAATGCTTCTTCAGATCATGGAAACTCGTTGAGTTAGTACATAATTAACATAGCTTGGTTATCATAATAAGATTAAGGCACAAAATATTCAATAAGTAAGATTTTCAGAATGCGAAATTAAAATAAGATTAATAAGGTCATAAAAGCATAAAATTGATCTAGGGATTCGTTGTAAGTTAAGCAATAGATTTATTGAAACAACTTTCTATTTATAAAGATGGATGTTCGTAAGTGGTAGAATATCTCCATAAAATGTAACTGCCACGCCGTAGGCTTTAGATAGATATCTTCACATGACAGTTTTCAAAACTTAGATACTATAATTATTGCTCAAATTTCAAATGAATTGATTAAAAATGTTCAACTAGATTTCAAGAAAATAAAGCCACAGAATGAGGCTTAACAACTTTTAGGTCATAAAACTTTCAGATGGAAACATTTTAAGTTTTTCACACAAGATCAACAGGCTTTTACTTGCTCATTCACGGAAGCCATAAAAATAACAGCTGCTTGAAAATCATCTGTAAAACCCAATCCTCTTAGAATATGCTTTTCACTAAAAACTTCAAAAACATCTTTAAACCCAGCTCCTATAAATCTTGTGTAATGTCCGTCGTTCTTTTTAGGCTCTAAACGTTAATGGACACATGCAACTCGTCTTGTAATGACTCATGTTTATTTAAATATTTTCCCTAATGACGTATTTGCATCCAGTTAATTATCTGAATTTATCGAAGGCAAAACTAAGTCTCTTTTTGGTCTAAATCCATACATCATAAAGATAATCTCAATATTTGATTACTATTATTCGAACACAATCGAGAGGATATTTATAAGTTCAGTTTCACTCGATTTGCAGAATTTTACTTTTCGGAAGTTAATATTTCAACATGGGGATGAGCGTGTTCTTTTCAATGGGAAATTGGCTAACTCCTCGTCCTATGAAGTTAACATCCTGTTTGCCTTTTACTCGGAATCTTTTTCTAATTTCCTGTTCTTCAAATAATTGGTTTTTCTCACAAGCATTTCTTTTCCTAAACAAGTTAGATGTTAGATTGAGGGGTCACAATCAGTAGTTCAATCAAAATTTATAAGCAGAGAAATTAAAATATTGACGTTAGCGTCAGTTGCAGGACACTTGTATGCATTCATGGAATTATCATGAGAACAGAAATTAATTTTAGCACAAAGGGAACCATGGATTGTTCCATTTGGTTCAGTCATTCAGACACTGCTGTAAACAAACTAGTAGCACATGATGAGTTTAGAGTGTATATTCTTTCTTCCATTGACTTAGGATTCGCCAGGAGATTTCATTACACTTGAGTTCAATAAAAATTTGAAATCATGAGCAATTGATTGTTCGCTATCTGACAAATGTATTTTCAAGCAAGGCAAATGAAATGCAGCAATTGTCGTATTTGCCCATTCAGTTTAAAGTACGAGTCCAAAAAACGCAGTTTTGAGCTTGGACTGTTGAAGTATGTAGAGTTGACGTTGATAAGAAGCTATTTGAATTCAAAATTGTACAACTTTTAAATTTAAATAAATAAGAGGTTTCAAACTTTTTACTATGAAGCAGATAACAACTGGTAAGATTTTCCTAGTCTTAGTGTAACGACCTCCGTTTTATGCATCAGGTTTTCCCATGTGAATTATTTATGCGCTCATTATATTTTGTATGAGGGGTAAACAGTAGAGAAATTTCTCACTTTCTCTACAAATTCTGTTGGTCTTTTGCATTGAGTATTTGCACAGCTAGTTATACTAGGTACTACTAGTAGTAATTCTAATTTTGATAAACGGTCCGTATGCATTGCTGCAATTCGTCCAACCCCAGGCAAACTTAATAGGTACGAATTTTACTGACAATGAGAACGATAGCGTTAGACCAGACATAACGAGGTGACTGTCTGCATACAGCAGGGAGGGACGTGACTGTCACCTGGAGTAGTATGAAAATTGACCCACGTTTTGGTGATTTTGTCTGGTGAATTTACATCATTTATGATAGGAGAGGCTCGGCTGTGGATAATAAGTAATTAAATGGGATGTGAAGTCAATGCTAACCTAATTTGGCTGAGAGCTTCTCCACTCCGTACCTTCACTGTAATTTTTTTCGTTATCATTAAAAATTGACGTCACGAGTTTCTTTCAGCCCAATTTCTCAGTGCTAGCTGAAACACGAATCATCTATGTTGCTACGGTACTTCCCCTTCATCCATCAAAAGCCCTTTGACAGACAGGTGGACGGACTGTAGACGAAGATCTTTTCCAGCAAAAGTAATTTATCCCGAGCTAATTAAGGAGTCAGTAGTTGGAAACTTACAATTTAGGATCAGTGACATGGATTCGAGAACTCAGACTGGAACCTCTAATTTGTGGATGAGGGACAACCACACTACTGCCCCAACTTCAGCCTGGTCTCAATTCCAGTCTCGATAGTTTCTAGACTTTGGCATTACTTATGCATTGGGAAAGCAGAGTTGTCACACCAAGCTTAGACAACCACCCTTCTTAGTTTTTAATGAAATAATTATAAATGAACTATCTAATATAATAGTTATTGTCTTTAGATTTCTCTCCAATACAATTGATTTTGTACTTTGTGACAAGTATAGAGTGAGAAAGGGTCCATTCATATCCTAGAACTATTTCAGTAACTATTGATTTTTTTTAATGGCAAAGAAAACTACAATTATTGAATGGGGCATTTGCTCTAGATTCGTTGTTAGTTTGTATGCGTAGTATGTTTATAAATATGACCATTCTTTAGTCACCTGGATCCAATCAGTTTATGTAACTTTAGAGCCTCGTTTTTTAGCTCCATTAGTTTCAACAGCCTGGAGTTATTTGTGGAGCAATAAGGAACTTCAGAAGCTTGAAAAAAATTCTTACGACGTCAGTTCTGTATCTTTAAGTATTAAAAAATTAAATGTGAACATCCGGATTTATGTTTGTGCTTACATGTATTCTTATTTCAACTCTTAAATTATTTAGAACATTACAACTGGTAACATTGCAATCTTTGTATAGACACAAAAATTTATTTCCCAACATATCTTTCAATTATTTATGAACTATAATTATTGTAAATATTAAAAAATTATTGTTGTAGTTCCTTTGAGGATTTATAGTACCGTGAGAGAACTAGAGCTTCCAAATCCAATATAAGAGAAGTCCACATAATTCCGCATCGAGAATAGTTAGTTCTATGTTGACTCAAAATACATTTAGCCGATGCGGCTCCCGAAAAACAAACATCAATCCAGAACCTGATGTTTTTCAGAGCATGTCATTCATTCATGTACCGAATATTTCGAAAAGTAAAGGACAGAGTTTATGCATGTTGAATGGATCCGAAATGTAGGGTATTTAAAAATTCATGCATTCATAAAACCAACCTGCATTTAACAAAACTGGAATACTTTCTCTTACTATTTCTCAAGTGTCTTTGCTTAAAAGTTTACAAGATTTTGATCCTATTCCAGTCACTAAATTGAATTGTATCTCTAGTCACCAATGTTCTTATCAAATAGTAGTCAATTCTAACTTTTCTTGGACCAACTCAGTTCATGGAAAGTATGGGCAATTTATTTCGAAAAACGGTGTACCTAATGGGCTGCTGCTGGCTGGGCTGATCCCCGACAGTGCTTAAATTATATTTTATATAAATCATATATGTCCACATACAGAGGGTGACATTAGCTTTAAAGCAGAAATAAGGGTACGAGCTTTTGTAAGAACCCCGTACAATAAGATGTAATAAAGAAAAGGAAAGGAAAAGACGGTAGGAAAACTTTCTATGTACTATATAGTTTGGACAAGAAAGAAATGGAATAAAAGTAATCCTGAGAAAACGGTTATAGCAAATTGAGTTTAAGTTGAAACCTTCACCAAGGCTTAGGGCGGTAATAATATACAGGTCTAATGGGAATTGCGTGGTATTTAGTTCATATTAAATCGGCTTCACCCCTCCTTCCTGGCATGTGCGTGTAGGGGGTGGGGTTAACTGTCATTAACTTGCTTTTACAGTACAAAATATTATGTGATGTACCAACTGGGGGTGACTATGTTATTTATTAATCCAATTTTAAAATTAAGATCCGCTGATCTCGTTTCATACCCCCGTGGTAGGATTTATTTGAATGATGGATAAGTAAAAAAAAACATGGATTTTAGAAATGATATGCGTTCAACAATCAAAGGTCATTCAAAACTTTTTCTAACGTACAATTTGATTGATAAGCGATACAGTACAGCACTAAAGATGCAAAGTGATTTATTAGAGATTAACTTTTTTCTTAAGACGTGTGAGTTTTATAAATGGAAACAAGTTGCTTTACCACAAAGAGAAAAAGTTTTCAACAAAACTGAGCTCGCTCACACATCCTTATATTTAATTTTATGTTTCACCAAGTGTTTTGCAACTTCTTTATGAGAATTATTTCCCACAAGACAGACTTCCTCAGAGCCGTGCATTTGTCTATGTTCTGCAAATGACTGAGTGATTGCGTTGCAACGAGTTTATGGCTTGTAACCACGGTGGTTCTTCCATGTGTGAACTGTGAATGTACCTGGAAAATACTAAATGGGAATAGATATAGAACATTTCATACTCTTCTCATTTTTCACCCTTAGTATCCAAACGTCACAATGTAGGAGGTCTATTATTTAAGGACACCCAATGATACCCAATGATACCCTGTACCTACGACCACTTTAATAATGAGGTCTAAGAATTACACAGGACTCACTGGACTACGATAACGAGTGAGGATAATTGTGAGCTTTGTAGTTCAAAATCCACCCTGGGATGATCTGTGAGGAAGACAAGAGGACAAATGACAAAGACAAAGGGTCACGTTGGCATGGTAGGAAAGTAGGCTGGGATGGATGAGTGACTGGCAACGAAGGCTTCCGTGGTTATCATTTTTAGACCCTATGATGAGGCTCGGAGATGTGATTTATTCTAGAACCAGCCTTTCCTTCTGCTTATTAGCCATCTATTCAGAAAAGAGAAAAGGTTAGAGAAAGTTAGCACGAATATTATTAGTTTAATGCTCTACTTGTTTTACTTTCCCTGCTTTCTCTCCGGATAAATAAAGTCACTAGAAATCAAGTTCTGAAGGGGAATGATGACATGTTGTTCCATCAAATTTATTTTGGACAGATATCTTTAATTCATGAGAAAATCATTTACAATTAACTTTAAAACATATTCTAGCAGATTTCCGTACATACGGATGTACTCGATGTACCTGTATCAAACATCGAATCATGGGAATCATGACGATTCTTTGAAAACATGAATCTATAGAAGACATACAATTTCCCCTACACATTGAGGAAGAATTTTATTTCGAGAATTAGTTCGAGACTCCGACTCCTTCACTAGAATCTCAAGCCCGACTAAATATTTTTACTGTGAGGTTTCTCATCCTGATTTTGCGAAGCCTAGAAATGCTGGGAGTCAACTCTGGCCCGGAGTTGCGCTTACTGCCCGGAAAAGGCTGGTGGTGTTGCTGTTGCTTCTATTATGTGCTAGTTGGACTAGTTGTGACTCCAAGGGAAAGAGAGTCCAACGGGAAGGGATTCACTAGTCTCACTTTTCTGTTGACAACATACGTACTTTACCTGATTTACTTGGGATTCAAGCTTCTCGTTCAAATTATATCTACACTTGAAACCAGCAGATATCTAATCGTGTTTAACCCTGCTCGACATTTTTAATCACATTGTTTTAAACTGGGTAAATCGCTTCTTGCTAAACTGGTAGAAATTAATCATGAGTGGTAATAGTGTGGTTGTGAATGGCCATGTGCTTCGGTGTTCTGGTTTGAACCATATTCAGTATAATAAAAAAAGTGCATCTGCGCTTTTCGCCTTTACTTATAATACAAAGAGATAATGCATAAAAGGTACCTAAATAGACAGGGGAAAGTACCCACTAAGGACTCTCTGATTTCCAGTAGGAATATTTCCTCCAGTTAATACAACCAACATGGATGGATCACTGGTTTCTTAGCATTGAGAATTTATTGAGGTTGAATTGAAATCAAGTTTTTATGGAGAGTTTATCACACTCTGTGGAATATTTTAAACTTCTGTCCAGCTCCCTTGTCGATATTTATTTTTTATTTATGAACGTCTACATTGCAATCTGCTGAATCTACATTTAGATGTTTAATCTTAATAATAAAGGTGGATTTTCTCAATTTTCTTTTACTTGTTTTGTCATTAACTTTTAAATGTGGGTCGGCCACGTTTTTTTTATAAATGTATGGAAAACTTGTGCGTTGTTTTAGTGACAACGAAAGCTGTACAAGACCTGAGTAGGGCATATAATCGACTAATTCTTTCGAAACTATGCTGAGTTTAAAGCCTTAAAAGATATAAAGGGTTTTAAGTCTGTGTTAATACTTTGTCAGATGTTAATACTCGTGTCAGGACTTAACTCACGGAAAGACGCTATAAGTAGTTGGCTGTCAACTTTTTATCAGGAGGCATAGGGAAAAGGATAAGACAGAGAAAATGTTATCCCTGAAGGAAGAGCTCAGTAATTATTTTTGGGGTGCTAGGTCACAGGTCCCTGGTGACAAAGTTCGATGTAAACAAAAATCGACATGGAGAAGCTTGTATCTGTAATAAGGACTGGAAGGGAGTTCACAGTTGTAGGAAGCTTTTATTTGTATATTTTGTCAAAGAGAGTTTTCAAAAGCAGGAACTTCAAGATGTTATCACATGAGGATGGTCCATGAACATACTTTTACTAGTTCTTTATATGTAGTAGGCTATTATTTTGAAAGCATCTGATTCGATCCTTTAGATCAAACGGGGAAAAAGTAATCCGTCATCAAAACTCTGCACCTGAATATCAGCTCAAAACTCTGTCAACTTTCTCTTTTGCTTCATACTGTCACAAATAGACCATACTTTTCAGACGACTCAACACCGGCACGTTTATGCTCGGATCTTATGCGTCTATCAATATTACTATAAAAAAATTTAGTCGTCCCCAGTACCCCTGAACTGTTTTAAATAAAAGTAATCACCAAGAGGTCGGTACTTTCTTGGAACTCATAAATTAATTATCCTTGAGCACAGGATACAATTCCAAGCATATTTAAATATTAAGAGAGAAAATGTATTTGGGATCGATGAGGTTTTAAAGGCCATTTTTTTGACAAGTGTTAGCCATTCCCTCAGTTACATAAATACCGTGGGCAGTGTGCACATCGTAGTTTTAAGGGTAGGGAATTTGCATTTTGTCCAAATCGAATGTATACTGTCAGTAACGAATCAAATCCCTCTCGTCTTGTCTAAAAATGATGAAATATCCCTCGTCCAATCATCCCTTTAAAATCTAATTTATTAAACTAATAATTGCATATTCATTTCATTATATTTTAAACCATATATCGTTTTCCAAATACATTTATGCAAAAAACCCGACGTGCGATAGCGCAGTGGAGGTGTAGGATGACCATCCTAGATTTCAAAATTTTTGCAGCATGTATTTATGTAGGATTTTTGTTGACAGATGTGTTAACTTCAGCCTATCAAAAACTTGGATTTCTATTCCATTGGCAAAATAATTCAACTGTTATATAGAAAAAGTAGGACTTATCAACCGTTTCAGAAAGTAAAGTATAATCAACAGTTTTTCTCTTTATTACTTGTGACCATAATACATTTCCATTGATGTTCAGCATAATATAATTTGAAAAATTAATCTATATATCATAACATGAGGTTCATCTGAAGAAACGACGATCTGTTGCTACGATTGTGAAATAAGCTTTTGTATCTGAACATTTCTGTTCAATAAATTACAATAGTTTTGCTATCTAGATATCAATGTGAAAATAATGAGCTAGAATTTATTGTGAGAATTGAGATATGAACATTTTTCTAGGACTTCAATCATACAGTATCATATCGTATTTCAGAAAATAATCACCCGTAAGCTTCTCTTGCCATTTCTGCTTCCAAAATGATAGGAAAATTTTGTAGACTTGTGCCACATGAAAGGATATAACTTTATTAGAAATGTTAAATTTAATAATCATGGCGAACAAGTAAATCATTCGTAAGTAAACAGTCAGTACAACTTTCCCTGAGTTATGATGTTCTGAAAGTTTTGATGAACGACCGCAGTAACTATTGTGTCACAGTCCCAATCAAGTCAATATTATCAAATTTACAATTTGAATTACCAAACCTATAATGAAATAGGATGCTTCTTTTATCAATCGAAAATGGAATTATTCCGTTTAAATTAAAACCATATTTTCACCGTGGAGTATCTAAATGTCAATTCATATAATAATATTCTACTTAAATTTCGCAATTTACAATTCTTCATCTATTGTCGCTCGGGTTTGCATTTATGTTTTAATTTCCTTTTTATTATGCAAGGGCAATTATTTTGAAAGGATCGATTGGGCAGAACAGCACCCAAAAAGAAATAACATAGAAAGTCAAAGGGTGCTTATTTACTGAAATACACTAGATAAAGTGTACAAAAGCTGGAATCTCTCCAACGTTCTTCAAAGCAAATTCGTTATGTTATTCGCACGTGTGTTATTGGAGCACACTTGGAGCACAGTTCAACTAGTTCAAGTAAGCTCTAACTTCTCGCGCGAGCATTCTTTACTTGGAGCCTCAATTGATCAACTGTGCAATTACTCCACCTGAGAAATCTAACCACACTCAGCCCCTTTATAAAAGCAGAACACTTTTAAAGCAAAAATCAATCTCACTAATTGCATTTTTATTTTGTCTAACATCATTTAAAATCTGTAATCATTTTGAGTACCCCTGATCTCCCTTTCGACTTCATTTTAATTGTCTCCTCTGAAACTGAAGGGGACAGGGAGGGGAAGTCAAATTTCCCGTCCATCTGCATAGTGTAGAAGATATTTAATACGATTGCTCATAAGTGTTCAGCATTCGCTCATTGGATATTAAAGAACATTTAAAAGCGTCTCAGTGTGCTCCAAGATCACGCGTGACGCTAGAGCCGCTTGACAAGTGTGCTCCAATAAAACGTTCGTGGGATCCCACTACAAATAGCTGGAGCGTTGAATTTGTATCTGAACTCAGACCGTCACTTGCAGCAGTAAATGATTTAAATTATGTATCAAATATAGGCGCATAGACAATTATTACATTGTTGATACTTGTGAGTTATTAAACTTTGAGGACAAATCCCTAATTTTTAAATCAAGGTAGTGTTTGCTGTGTCAAAACTTTCTCTGGATTACATACGCATAGATGTTAATTAGTGGAAAAGGAAAGCCCTTGAGATTTCTCTTGACAAAATTGGAATTAAAGTAACAAAAACATGCTAAAATTCAAGATCACTAGCATAGAAATTCAGAAGGAAAATACTACAAGTGATGATGTGGCTTAAAATGTCATCCGACAGCTTAAAGGTACAAGAGTAGAGCAGAAATGAGAGTGAAGCCACAAAATCTAATAGCAGACCAAGCTATTGAAAATGACTAACTGGTTTCCAAGTATGAAAGGAGCTTAAGTTGTTATTGCTCCCTATGGGGTCTGTTTTCTCCGACATTCTCATAATTGAGACTTCCATCACATTTCCGTATTATATTTCATTCCAAAAAAAATACGAGCTGATACTTTTAATATAAGTTTCACGCTGTGTGACCAATCTATGCATCTCGGATGAGTCTATTTTCCACCGCTAGTCCTTATCAATGGAAGGGAAAAGAAGTTAAGAAATATTTTCAATGACATTGGCTGTATTCGTCGAAAAATCCTTTGGGCTTCACTTGGATTTGGCCCAAGGGATGAGGATAAATAAAATATCCGCGGAAAATCCTTCGATCGAGTTTGAGTCTTCAAAAGAGTGTAATTGTGGAGTCTACGTGGACTTTCGAATGAATAAAAGGCTTAGTTTGAATACTTCAGAATTCTTTATCTGTTGGATATAAAGGATATTAGATACCCTCTCTAGGATCATCTGATTGATCTCTTCCGTTCAGTGGGTTGAATACGTGATAAACTCAAGTTTTTTCAGCCTTAGACGTACACCTTAGAGGAACTAACAATAATTTGAATCTAATATCGGTTCACCACGCCATATCCAACTACAAAATGTAACACAAGGACCGACCCAGAGTTGAAACACGGCAAACGAGACATTGGAAGAAAAGTATTCAAACACTCTCGCTTCAAATTGTTCGCCTTCCATGCATACATTTGTATTGTAGAGGTGTGTACTGCACAAGGGTAACAACTAAAATATCAGAGTAGGCCTAGCCAAAAATTTGCACCCCTTTATCTTCACTCTAGATTCCAGATTATTTTAATTTTTACCGAAAAGTAAAAAAGTTCAAAACTATTGTTGGGGGTGGTTTCTAATGAGCGAGAGATCTATGTCTTCAGCAGCTGGAAGACACGCTACTCGCTTGCATCGACGACAAGACAGCATCCAAGATGAGAAAACGGCCCAGTTTGTTAGGGTGAGAATCAAATTTGAATATCAAATTAATCTAGTTGTTATGAAATCTCTACATCTCTTTTATGAACAAAAGTTATTTTATGCAAATCCTTCCCTCCTGTGCTTTTCTCGTTTACTCTTCTTCAGTTTATTAACTTCATCAAGCATTCAGGAATTCCTTTTAAACTTGCAATCAAGAGTCGGGACAAAATCAATTACTTCCATTAATGGAGTGGAAATAATAGGATTAAGATGCAAAAGATAAAATTATAAACCATCAACCATCAAAGCTGGATCTTATTTTAACTGTATTAAATATTCATTTTCATTTGAATATTGAGTAGTTTTCTTGATTAACTCTAAGCTTGTTTTATTAATCGCAACTCAGCCTGAAATGCATGGAGTGAATATTTGTGTGTGAACGCTGAAAGCTGAAATTTGAGACGGCGGAATAACATTTACAGACGGAGGACGGTTAAATTTACTTACTTGTAGTTCCCATTTTAAACTTTTGCCCGTTTCAAATATTAAACCCTTGGGTAATCAAGAAAATTAAACTCTTATCTCACTTCGTCCCGTTCATTTCTGAACTTATTCTGAAAGCTGGACATTCCAAGAAAATGAGTGTTATGAAAAATGTAATGAATATTATTGTGGAGTGTGGATAGAGCCATGGAATTGGTCCAACTTCCGAGCATTTACCAAATTCTGCAATCAACGAGCTGGAGCAAATATTTTTGACAGTTTCAATGTTTTTTATCGGTTCAGCTTCTTTCATTTGATCTGCAATTTAAAAAAATCTTTCCGCAACAGTTAACAAAGATAATATTCTTGTAGAAACAAGCCCAAAATAAGACGTCAACGAGATGCTTAAAAAACTTGAGCAAGATCCCGGTGTCGGTTCTTCAGTAGTCAGTAGGAGTTGTAGGAGGACGTTTAAGTTGAACCAAAGGGGGTAGGTACTTGTAATCAACAAAGGTAAAAGTTGAAGTGCAGTTTCCAGTAGGATTCTGAATTTACTGTAAATCTTGGAGGACTAAAACACTTGCAAGTTTTTCAGGGTTCGACATTCGTTCGTTCTTAGAAGCTCGATACTTGGAAGAAAATTAACTTTGTTTATTTTAATGTTTAGTCCACACACAATCATAATTTAAAATTCACTATAAATATAATTAAAGGTTTTGGAGCAGCATTAATCAAATACATTATGCCATTTACGTTTCAAATTTTTACCTGTTTCAATTCACAACTCTGAAAACATCAAATTCCACGATTACGAAGGATTTGTTAATTTAGGGGCACAAAAAACATTTTTCCCAACTCATCAAATCAAAATCAAAATCCACAAAATGAAGGGAAATGTAATCAATATCATTCCTAATAACAATAATAGCAATAGCAATTTTACTTAATGAACTGATCTGGTGAACGTTAATAAGTATTAATCATCCCCAACAATGCAAAGACTAGTGTTGAACCAAATGAAGTAAATAAAAAAAATCCAGAATTATTCCCTAGTATTCAAGCTCAAGAAGTAATGGATGTAAGATGTAATTTGAGTGCATTGGAGTTTAAATTGCTCTTTTAAAATCGATTGAATTCCATTCCCACCGGAAAGAGGGTTGAAGCTACTCAAGGCACAGCACATGTCTTTGGGGTTACGTGCTTTCCATAATTATCTAGCAGGTTCATTTGAACCCATCATTTCTATGTAAAAAGAAGGAATCACTTCAGAGTGAAAGAAGCAATTCAAGTCATTAGACAGACACGGAATCTACATTCAAATCCTCACTTTCAATTATTCTCACCAATTATTTTTCACAACTTTGGCAAGAAGCTTTCAGAAAGGAAAAACTTTTGTCAAAGTTAGCATTGAATTGGACGTGCTGGAGTGTTACCTCTCCTTTCTCATGTCCTGTAAGTGTTTGCTCTTCAATTTGTCCAGGAATATAAAAGTCCCAAGGGCCAGGACAGCTCAGGCGAGCCATTAAAATTAGTTTATATATATACTAAAAATGGCTGTCCGTGTGAAAGTTGACGAGAAGTTCCCAATTTGCAAGTTAACATAACAACCGATGACACGAACGACTTGAGTAGGAAGGAATTTATTCAAATCAGTATCGACAAGTATTATTTACAAATGAGTTTATAGATTAGATCAAAGTATCAGATTTCCCCCCATGGATAATGGAACTTAATATCTACAGAGCTGCAGGTCAATAAAATTGATTATGGCTCGGGTTGTTGGTAAATACTGACGGGAAATGGTTTCTTATTCATCAAATCCGTTTGCCCCACGGGGTTGAGCAACTTTCTAGAGTAAACCGATTGAATTGCATTACAGCAAATTGGAAATGAAACGTTGCCCTAAAGATTTCTGCCGGAGTCTCATTCAGATTTTCAAATAAGAGTGTTTCGTACAATGTAGTGTACAAAGGGGAGCTCGAAGCATGAACTCCGAATCAGAGCAGATTTTTGAAACCCGGGTATCAAAGCCCATCTTGAGGTTATGATAGGACCAACATCTGCTTTCTCCATAGTCCCAGTAGATGTGACTTGTGTAGTCCTGATGTCTTTATTTCTTCAATCGTTACACAAAATACATGAAAGCAAAGTAGCAACTATTCTTAAGGACTGAGTTTCGGTTTCCCTGGATCTGCAAAAAAACGTGCCTTGATGTTCTGAAAGTTGAGAAAATCTCTAGAGACCACGAAGGTGCTTTTTATAACTTCGACATTCTAAAACTCATTAGTAAAGGGCGTTTGGAATCATGATAATATCATTAGCATTCCGTGCATCATTAACCCACAAAATTTTTTAGGATTTCCATTTCATTTTTTTTTTTAATTTGTCCTATGATAAGTTCATTTCACAATAATTTTTGACAAATTGAAAAGGAGGATTTATAAGCTATCTCAGTGGGTCTAAATGCTTTCTCTTATCCCAATTTATGTGCGATGTGTGTGTGCTGGTCTAGATATTCTATTCTATCCTCATTTATATTGGAATTAAATTGGAAAGGTTCAAATGTGTGAGGAGTAAAATTTACATTCGATTAGGATGCAGGCGAGGCGACCCATACTTTTTGCCCATTCAAAGCCGACAATAGTCCCATGACTATGTATACGGCGTTATGCATATCTAGTCGTTTGGAGCTGCATTGAATAAAAAACAGCCTTATTATAGTTTAACATTCATTTTATATGGAATATAGGTATATTCTAGTAGAGCATGCGTTCCATTTTAAAATATTTTCATTCAAGGAACTACTTTCTTCACCGATAAACAGTATAAAACTGAAACTACATCCGATATAGGCAGTAAAGTATAATTATGGGATGAATTTGAAACGGATCAGAGACTATAAGAGGTAAAAACTTTATTATGTCGACAGAATATACAATATGGATTACTACTACTATCTCTGTAACCCAATATTCCCTAAATTTCATCACAATGGGAATTTCAAAACTCGACCGACTCTTGCAGTTCCATGTCTCAAACAATGATATATTATTATCATTATTATTATTATATCTGTCAATGCAATGCTGTTATTAACGACTAAGGTAAATGCGACCATATAGTTACAATTACTATTTATTGGATGAAAACTTCTCACTAATCAGCGGATTACGTTTTGACACAAAAAGAATAATTGGTTCTAAGAATATTATACAGGTTTGATAATTAATTTTGTTTTACAAATTAGGTATTAAGGTAATAACTATTCTACCTGGAAATTACTGTTTTAGCCCACTAGTGACAGTTATATACCGATAAACTTCACAGGTGCATACAAACCTACATTTATCCGTCCAAATCCTTGAATTAACCGTCACAATAAGTTGTTTTATTATTTAATGGTTATTTTTAATTCATTCCAAAAATAATACCTTAAAACTTCCCTGTACAACTTCATTTAGCCCGACTCCAAATTTCGTGAATTACATTTAATTTTATATTTTCCCCTTAGGGGTGACCACCACGGGTCACTAAAGCAACCAATTTCTCGAATATTGCAAATTATCGCTAGTTTGGTCTAACAGAACAAATGTACCAAATTTTGTGAATTACATGCAATTTCATATTTTCCCCTTAGGGGTGACCACCACGGGTCACTAAAACAACCAATTTCTTAAATATTGCAAATTATCGCTAGCTCGGTCCAACTAAACAACAGTACCAAATTTCAACGATTTATATGCATTTTCATGTATACCCCATAGGGGTAGCCCCAACGGGTCAACCTGCCAACCGATATAACTCATCTTCGAACTCATCCAATGAATTGGGCCACAGACCATGTGTGCAAAATTTCAAGTCAATCGGACTAGTTTGAAGAGAGTTATCGTGGATACGGACGGACAGACGGACACTGACATGATCCTATAAGCCCTTGGAGTCGGGCTAAAAAAATACTGGATGGTGGATTTTTTGCCGAATATATAAAAATTCAAATTGCTCATTAATTTGAAGGACAATTCATACAATAATACACGTAACGTTGTCAAACGTAACTGGTCTCTGTACGGACAAGTTTGATGAATAAAATAATAATAATAATACAATTTTTTATTCGGTATTTGACTAAAAATAACAAATGAAATCAGAATTAGGTCTCCTCTAACCCTAATTGAATTTCAATCATAAATTTTTGTTTCACCCAAATTCGTTTTCTCCCTTCTATAAAAACACCGAAATTCAGTATTGTTAAACTTTTCCAAGCTTGTGAAATACTATAACCATTTACCCTTGCATATGTGGTTTGCTCATGTTTATGATACAATAAATTATGATGGCCTACATCTTCTTATTACTAGCTAAAAATGCTTTCCATTCTCCAAAATGTTTGTAACAATGGATCTTTGGCCAATTTCCATAATGTCCTGGCAGAATTCCACGCATCCAACTTCATTTTGATTGAATTCAAATCCAATGTACGGAATATGCTAAACATATTTTATTCATCTTGCTCAATGAAGTGTATATTTTGCTGAACAAGAGAGTGAAAAAAGATTTTTCAGAAGTTGATAGTTGAATTGAAATGGTATTTCCTAAGCTGAACGTACTCTTGATCTCTACTGAGCAAAGGAATCGTCAGGAGACAGCAAGAAAGATTGGATTACAAATTTTCTTTCTACCATTTACTTTAATTATAATTTTTCATTCCATTACAGGAAAGTAACGAAATCGACTGCCAGATTATTTTAGTTCCCTTCACAATTCAGAAAGGCTAACCGAAATTAATAAAGCAGAATTATAATTTTGGGAATTAAAACTTCAATAAAAATTATAATTTTGTACTATTACTGCTACATATTAAGCTCTTTTTGGGTTTCATAACACAAAAATCCTTGAACTGAATTCTTTATGTCCACTTTCAGTTCTGTCTTTCATAAAAATAGCATCAATGTACGTATAAAGCGACCAGTTCTTAAAAAGGTTGTTACGAAAAACTCCATAAATTTTATCAGATTCTATTCAGCTAAAAAGAGGTCTGAGTAATAAACGATATCAAGGCTCCAGCAGTAAAAAAACATAACAAGGGAGAAAAGCATATCAAAGAAAAAGTAAAATTATGCTAGTACGTAATGCATATATATGTATGCTAGTACGTAATGCATATACATATATACAGGCTCTTGAAAAAAAATCAACTCCGTGAAATACCATTGATCGTAACACTTTGAATAACTTGTATTATTCTTTGCTTTCATCTGTCATTATCTATTTCCTAGCGTTTTTTAATACACATGGAGCTGTAATGATTTAGTGACGAACTGAGTGTGCCTGACGGTTTATATGTTTCTAATAAGATTTTTAAAACTATATTTTATTTTAATCTAAACAAATTTGTGAATCAATGCTTATACGTTATATGAGTATTCATTAAAATGACTAAAGAGAAGGTCAGAGTAAAATGAGAAAATTGTTTTAGATCTGGTGTGTTAGGGTGACCACTGACCCGTCCACCCACATTGACCAGCCATATTCCAAATTGAATAAGTTGTTGAAGAGGAAAAATGTTTCTGCTGTCAATGGATTCATAGCAGCTTTCCCTTACTTGTTTACCAGTACAATGGATACGGGAAAATTTCCTAGATCCATTGAACTTGCGAACGAAGTCAGAGAGGTCGGAGTGAAAACGACAGGAATGTAAGTGCATGTTATAAAGGTTTAAAAAGGATTCGTTTTTCTTGTACGATGTATAAGGGAAAGCATGTGGGTACATTTCAGACTCAGAAAGTCGGTTCTGTTGGGTTGGAACTTGGGCTGGTCGTTTGGGACTTAACCCGAATTCTGACTTTCTCTCCTTGAGTATCCAGTTGCCCTCCTTGGTGGAAGAACTGAGCTCCTGCTGTCTCTGTCAGTTATCTTACTTGTGAAATAGAAATCAGCTTCAACTGTTTAATCAGTGTATAAAAATCCAAGCAAAATCATAATAATTTTAGGTAAATTTTAGGCTAGATTTAGAATACCTAGAATTTCTGATTCGTATTCCACTTTAACGTGTCTAGATTGGTAGTTTCGCTCTTATAATAAAGAGGTTAGGGGACACTAGTGCAATGAGACAAAATAACTTTCTGGGATCGTTGTTCAGGGTAGATTATCAGTGATTTGTGTATACTGAACTTGGAAGTGACCGGATCTAATTATAGTACTATTATATAGTTTAGTGGTGATTGTTAACTGAGTGTGGCTAGAGAAAGTTGATACTGAATTAAAATGGCATCAGCAGCAGCTTCTATGAATTCTGGGGGAGGGGGGTTAAAGGATAAAGATGATGTAAGTAAAAATAAACTAGCTTAAAATAAATAAGAACTTTACATTTCCTAGAAAAAAAATTAACAGCATGAAATTGACAAGTTTTTCTTCCAAGTATTCCTTCTTACGAACCCTTAAAACTTTATAATTGGTACGAATTTACAAAGAAGAATTTTTAAATGATGAAAGAGGGGCAGGCGAGCAAGTGAAAGGGCCTTAGGTGTTGTTTAAATCTTTCTGTGAATATTCCTAAAAATAGCTGATTCGTCATTGGCTTAGCCCCCACTAGCTGCTGTGTCCCCAAGGAGTCGTTTGGTCTGATGAAACTAATTTGCTTACTAAACTTTATTTCTACGAGTTTGGAGGATTGTTTCCAGTCAAGTTGTGAGGAACTAAAAAGGTAGAAACACTGTATATTGGTTGCTCATGGATAGTTTCTCTCATCGGTTGGGCATGAAGACATGTGCCATCCTTCTTTTTATGGGCTGATCTCCAATTACCAAATACATGACGTTTGCCGTTAGTGAAGTAGCACCAGTTCATTGAAAATTTATAGTTAACTTTTAAAAGGCTGGCATGCAGAGTATCAACGCTCAGGAGGGTTTCATGAACTCAACCATTTTAAAAGTTTACTCGAAAATACCAACCAAACTTTGCTTGTTAAGTTTTACTGCAAATACACAAAAATGAAACTTTTATTAACTTACACAGTCAAGGTAAACTAGCTCAAATGGTACATACTCTCAGCTTTTATCCAAGGAAAATTGAAGTGAAGCAATATTCACATTTAAATATGCTTGATTTTAGAACTACTATCCACTTAAACACGAAATCATGAACTAAAATCAGAATTGCATCTGATCAACTCAAATTCTAAATGGAAGTACGTAACATCTTAGTAAAAAAATTGTCAAGTTTTATTATTTAAACAGCTAATTTAAGCAACTTTTAAGATATCGACAAATATTTTTTCATGTTATTTTCAAGTTGTACTGGAATTATTTTGATCCTTGTTTATTTATACAGATCAGAATCATCGATGTCTAAATGTTTGACGTCTGACCAAATTTATGATCGGCTTGGGCTACATAACAATTTAAATGTTTTCGCGATACGTTACTGAGCTAAGCTCTACTAACTTCCATTCCGAACAGACGCGATACTCCAGACTAATACCAATAGCTCCTTTTAAGTACCGAGGGAACTGAAAGTTTGAAACAGCCAAAGCCAACGAAATTATTTAGTGTGACTGGTCGGTCAGAGGACAAGAAATAGCTGTATATTT
Source organism: Agrenia bidenticulata (assembly GCA_034694785.1). Taxonomy (NCBI): domain Eukaryota; kingdom Metazoa; phylum Arthropoda; class Collembola; order Entomobryomorpha; family Isotomidae; genus Agrenia; species Agrenia bidenticulata. Next base: position 49,566 of record JAQFYM010000020.1, on the reverse strand, counting down.
GGTTCCTTGCTGTCTTGACAGCTTGGCTTATTCTATAGACGTATAACTTTAGGACACTCTTAAGGTCCTGCATAGAAATAAAACACGTACCAGTTTTCTGTGAGCTTACTCTGCGGTTTAGAAGTATCTCTCCAGCTTCCGGTTCAGTTCCTCCGAGACACAAGGACCGCGCAAGGGAGCACAGGGTAGTATATTTAAAATATAAGCCATTCCCCTAAATCTTTAAAAGTGGAACATTATTTTAGCCAAGGGATGACGTTTCTTTTCTAACCGTCATTAAAATAACTAGTTTTGTGGACGAAAAAAGGGCGGGCAGAAGATATGAAGGAGATTTTCTGAACCCTGGTAAACTCATCTTAAATAAAGAGGCTGTTGAGTCTGAAAGTATGAAATATAGGAAGATTATTTACGCTAACTTATAGGTCATTGGAAGTCTATAAACAACAAGTTTGGGACGGTGAAAGTTGATTCCAATAGCTTTAGGATTTCACAAATAGTCGACAGCGTAGGTAGAATAGAAATTGGTATAAAATCCCTAGAAAAGCGATATATTGCCGAGCACGAGGAAGAAATGGTTCACATATAATACACTTATTAGGACCAACATATGAAATACATTTTTTCCCGATCTATAGGCACAATGAAAACTGTCCCTATTTTCTCTAGCACCTATAAGAATTTGACGACAAGCCAAATCCCTTCGTAATGAAAGGGCAAAAGCTTGACCAGATTTGTTTGCACTTTCCAGCGTTTTTGGTTCTGCAAAAGCGGATTGGGATCAGGGAAAATTCGATAGTTTCTCTAAGCTCCCCTAAGTGGGAGAGAGTGGACATTTCCCACAAAGGATTACGTGTTAAAAAGAAAAGCGGATGTACATAGGTATGCCACTACTATACGCGTACCATAGATCTAAGGAAAACTACTTATTCCCAACAAGCTTTCAGAGTGATAATAAGACCTTCCTTGAAACTCCCAACTCCTCGTACATGTCCGTCTCTAGGGGAAATGATTAAGAAATTGAATTTCGCAAAGATAGAATTTTTAGAGACGACGTTAGAAGGAACAAGTCTAACAATCGAAGAGCTTCCCTTATCATAAACTATTTGATCGTTCTTAGGTTCCCGAGAAAAAAATTAGTTTCTTTGGAATACTATATTGAAAGCTGAAGCACAGAGCCGGAAACTACCCAGTATCATTTATCATATGGTATGACCGCTTATGTATAGTCAAAAAAAGGAAATCTTTACATATATTGTGCTACATATAGGTAGGTACATATCTGATAGTTCCGATTCTTGTACAATATCGCAGTGACAGCACAGAGGAAACAAAAATATTTCTAGGGAAAGAAAGGAGGTTGTGGAAGCATGTTCTTGTGTTTACCGTATCTCATCTCTAAGTTTTTTTGGCCTAACCTTCACTCTCTTTCCTTAACCATACATTTCCTTCTAAGTACATTATCTAATTTCGGGAAAGGGTCATAAGTTTGAAATACGTCGTGATCCGCGATACAGGAATAAGGGAAGATTCTCTCGAGTAAAAGTTCTACCTTTAATGATAGTGGTGGTACTTGGTACAGGAACTCTAGGTTTCTAGGTAGGTTTCTAATAGAATTGATACTAATAGTGGTTGAATTTCCGTGTATTTGTTTGTACATTCGCTCTACAAAATTCATATATGTATCAAGTAAATCTATAAGCTAGCGTAAGGTTTTAATTATATTGTAATAAAACAGGCTTGACTGCCTCCAATAATATATGTATATTCAATGCCAACTTCACTGGTTTTGAATATCCGATAAAATGTCCTTGCGAGGTTGAAAATGTGGTAGAGTTTATTTTTACCGGAGGAAGCAGTAAATGATAACAATGTGTACTTAATTTTTATAAGCAGACGAGGTATGCATATAGGTTGCATTAGTTACAATCGTGAATGCGCTGCAGGAGAAAGCTACCCTGATAATAATAATATGAGTCTTATCATGATGACGATAAAGATGATGTTGGACTAGGTACATGTTTCTACATTTTGATCTCTGATTAGAAAAAGATTTTTCGATTTTCCATTAGTGATTTTGGAATGTGCAAATATTTGTAGATGAGATACAAGTACAAAAAGAGAAAGTCTGCTTTTGATTATTAGATGAAAGTAGTTACGGAAATGGTCGAGTTTTTACTAGCACTGTTTATATATCATCGGTGTTTAAATGACAAGCTTTGGTGGCAGGAGTAGATAAGTAGATAGACGCACAGAACGCAAAAATATTTTATTTCTCTTGATATTTGCTCTGGGTTTTCATTCCAGCATCTCCTAAAAAAAGTCAGGATGTTGGTGTTCAGGTGAGGTTTAATGCCATCCATTTGTACTTTCCATTAGGGAATTATAAAAGGAAGTGGAAAAGATTAGATTTCCAGTTTTGGTCGTTGGATGGCAAAGTGGAAAGGGGAAAAGCATAATCCCAAGTGAAGCGGCCTGCATACTCGTGAACTTTGTGTACTAGCTTATTAACTCTTTAGTAGAGAGTTCGTGAGTATACATTTAGTGGATTTCTTGCAGAAGCGAAGTTGGACGCTAACATCAAAACTTACTTTCAACTAGGGACTGATAAACTATTTCTATGTGGAACAGTATACTATTTTTGATGGCCTACAAGTACTTAATCTGTGGATCTGTGATCACAAAGGATAATTTTATCGTCACTAGAAGGGTGACCGCAAAATAATATTCTACATAAAACCCACTAAAAAGCTCACTATACTATTAATTTATTATGCAAATTATATTTTTTCATTATAAATTAGTTTACATAGATATGGCTGTAGTGTACAGGCTGAATTGGTACCATCTGATTTATTTTTCCAGGCTAGCCCATGAAATAGTTGAGGTTTTTCAAATCCGAATACTATTCTGTTACATCCTTTTGGACTTGTAGCAGTAAAACGCAATTTGGGCAAACCCTGAATTATTATCATCAGTTCATTATTTGTAAGATAAGGATATAATTATTTAGCTGATAATGCAGAGATTCCAACCAACCAAGAATCTCATCAAAGTAATCAAATACGGCATTCCCCTACTCACAATGTTTCGCAATGATTCCCGTTCTGAGTAACATTTTACCTGTTATTTGAATGCAAGCACCTCGGATACAACTGATGCAAACTAAACAATGACATGCATTCTAGTTGAGCTTCATTAAATTTAATCAAGCTTAGCGTGCAACGTAGAGAAAGTAATCAAGGAAAGCAACATTCGCAAGTTCCCTTGTTTACTTAACAAACCAGTAACAGCTAGAACAAGCAGGATTTGTCAGTAACTCCAGCTCTTTTCCATGGCCTGTCATTTACAATCTCATTCCAAAATATCGTAATCCTTGTAACATGTAGGTGTGGCCCACTGAAGCACAAATTTACGATTCTACTTTAACAGGCCGCCTACTCTAAATGATACAATACACATGTTATGTTGTCTCACTGCCACGGGCATCTCTATGCCATCCAATCACTGCATTACATTACTATATCCATTAAGGGCCTGGGATTGTTTTAAATTTTACCATCTGTTATAGAACTTGTATTTTAAAATGTTCAACTTTAAAGCGATATTTTTACTCGTTCTAATTATAATAGACTATGTTTGAAATAAAATCCCTCGCACACACCAAATTCAAATACAGACTTAAAACAGATTAAATGAGAAAAACTTTCGTAACTTTCTCTGCTCTTATCCTTTTTGTGAAACTTTAAGGCGAGCAACTCGGTATTTGAGATGCTATTTTAGATAGTGAATGAAATAGTGCAAATGAATCGTCCTGTGCAATTCTCCGTTTTTTTCTTTTTTAAGAAAATTCATAATTTTCTTCTAACTAGAGTCGTTTGTATATTAAAAAGTTCGCGTAATTTTTTTTAAATTCAAATTTTGAAACCAGGTGTGAGCTTGGAGTGAACGTACTCTGCGTGTTATTTCCATACTGACGCACATCAACATGGGTTACATTGTTTTTTTCTGCAAATCTCTTATAAAGAGAAAGTTCCCTAAAGTTTTGGCACCGTTTCATATTTTTGATTCGCTGGGGTGCAGGAAAATTGAGAAAGAATAATTTTATCTGTACTTGAGATTGGACTCAATGGGGGAAAGTTTCCCTCTTTTATGCCACTAGCTCTGCTGGCGAAGTTATTGTTATTGCGTGCACTGTGTACTTACTGGGAGTTATCCTGGTAATTTAACCACCCAATGCAATGTAGTAATATCAAGGAGAATGTATTCCTTGAAAGTTTGAAACTGAAAATCACTTTTTTCAAACAGATCAAGGGTGTCAATAGTAGCTAAAATAATATAAATTGAAGATGCATTGAAATAAACCTTTTTGACCGTACTTGACTGTCACTGAATTACATACTTATAAAAGAACTGAAAAACGATAGTGGGTTTAAAGAACTCAATAGCATCGGCTATGATTTAAAGCCAATTAAGTAACACAAAAAAGTAACGTTTGCGTGAATTTTTTTGGTGTTGAGAAGACCATGGAGTTCAATAATGATCTCTAACTTTCCCCTCAATAGTGCAACATTTAAAATCAAATTTAAAATCATTCGAACGATTTTTGAAATGTAATATGTTAATAATATCTCTATTGTGGTTAGTTCAGTAGTTGAGAGAAATTCCCTGCCGTAATAATATGATTAATCACTAAATTTGGAAATGACCCATGCTAAGCTTTGGAAAAAGTTTCTTTGTGCATCGCTCTTAATGAAATGATTACTTCTGATGAACAAAAGGAGCCACACGGAAATTGTAGCTTTACCTTTTCGTGGCAGAAACTTTTGTATTTGTTATAAACATAATAAATAAACTGGTTTGTCATAAACTTATTTATGGCAGCTCTTGAAACAGAGAAAGTTTATTGTTAGAGAAACTATCGAGATTTATTACATATTGCGTTCACTGTAACTTCACAAACGCAATCTGTTTAGATGAAGACAATGCATTGGGTTGAGGCTGGTTGGATTTCCTTGTGAACTCATGTCCTTTTTGTTACAGTATAGTTTATGATTTTAGTACTATAAATGTATACCCGCAAGTACAAGTACCTCAACTCGGTAGAATTTTTGTGGCAACACTTTTAAAACAGTACAGTTGATAACGGGTATTTTGAAAAATAACAAAACTAGACTAGCTTTAAAAAACAAGTAATTTCATAGCTATGGGAGTGATGTGCGTAGAGTGTTTTTCTGTTGTATGATTTACTTTTGAAAACCCACTTTTTCTTTTTATAATCATGGGGAACTTTGCATGAGACTTTATATTTGGGGTTCGTTATCATATCACACACATATAATTCGTATCGAAATATATAAAAACGCATGGGTAAACACAAAGGAGGACAATGAGAACGTATTCAGATGATTAATGGTTTGTAGTCTGTCAGAGGTTTTCCTGAACGAACAATTTTCCCTGATGCTCATTAGAGATAGTATTCTACAAAATTTTATGATTTATTTTACAAAGGCTAATCATAAAGTTTGGAGTGAGAAAATGAAAGATTATTATACGACTATTTCATCCTGTTAAATAATTCATTTGCACATAAAAGAGTCCTAATAGTTTTTAGGGTTTCATTGTGTTTAAAAAATTAAAATTCGATTAGATTGGGAATATTTGTTTAGACATAATGTATTCGATGGTTGAATATTAAGAGAATTCTCAAGGAAATCAGTGATTTTCAAAGTCAATTAAAATTTAAAGCATGCGGTTGTGAAAGTGTAGAGTGAATTTCCAACCACGAGGATAGAATTCATCTAGAATTAAACCTGTAATGAAGCACGATCATTCAATGGCTGAGTTACGTACCTCGGAATGAAGATGTACAAATGACAACGTAATCAGCTGGATTTGAAAGTCTTTTAGTAAAAGGATCTTCAAGGCAGAAAAAGGAAGTCAAAGTATGTGAGTCAGTGCTCAGTGGAGTTGAATAGTCTTATTTTATAAAACACTGAAGAGTCTAAGATTTTACAAGAAATCCCTCATTTCGCATTCCAGTCTAGTCTCGCTCTGTTTTCAAAGTAAGTAGATCATTCATAAACTATGGGTTGCTGCCTTTTTCTCTAAATTTTGCGCATATAATTTTTCATCGTCGAAATCGGAATCATGTACATGTTCCTGCAACTCTGCAGTGTTAAGAAAGGCTTGGGGTTGAGTTTGAGAAGTTCCTACACAAATACTCCTAATTACGCATCCGTCACTGCCTTTGGAATGGATCAGAGGATCAATCTGAGGCATTCTTCAATTTCAATGGGAAAAAAATCTTCAAAAGAAAGTCCTACAGTGGAATATGCAATTTTTTGGCAAGATGAAATTTATGAATTCCATTCGTCGAGTATTCAGTATTTACCGTGCCTGGAAACTCAAGTAAACTCCATTGAAAATCTGACACCCTAACTCATTCTAAATCAAAGAGATGTAGACAAGAGTGTTTTCAAGCTTGTATTAATTTTGAGAATAGACTGGAGAATTTCTCAATTAATTCTCATAGCCTTAAGCTAATAAGATTTGGAAGTAGTGATCATGAATTTCATGAATTATCAAAGTAAGTCTTACACGTCCTCCTTTGCACGTTAATACAAATACAGTGGAAGGTGAATCGCATTGATGGTTCCATGTCTACTTGATAGAAATTTCGCATTTGTAAGCTTGGCTTGTAGCGGTAGTGGAAATGAGCGAGCATGTTTTATCTAGAATGGCCAAGTCCCGGTTTTATTAAGGCGGAAGAGGAAGACTATACCATGAATTTATGATAAATCGGTAGATAAAGTTGAATAAATGTAACCTTCAGAACTGACTCCAAGTCCCAACTTAAATATTGAAATTGAAACGTGTTCCTAAACGTTACACGAGTTTTATTTGCATTAGTTTCGATCTAGCTTGGCCAATATTTGTTTAAAAAACTATAGTGTAAGTGTGGCACATTTTCGAGTATAGGATTGAACAAGAAACAGATAATATCATTTATTAAATTCAATTCAGTTCATGTGATGTACAGAAGCTGTAAATGGAATAGAATCTTAAATTAATTCAATTGAAAAAAATTATGCACTTGTCATTTGGTGTCATGTGAACTTAATTTGAATAGTCAATCGTACATACTGATTAAAGTAATTAAATAATTATGGTTTATAATTGAACTGTTTTTTCAGTGGGGGAAATTAGTACAATGTTCAGGCTTAAGACTACAAGGATTATTAATTATAGTATAAGCCAAGATAAGAGAGGAAGGAAAATACCCCATTACCTCCAGATTTCACGAGGAGTGTCAGTAGCAAGTGAGTATTATCGGCTACATAATCTAAGCTAGGGATTTAGGGATGCTAGGGTAAGTACATTTATTTCTCGTCCAGTCATTACAGCTTAGAAAGTCTGATCAACACAGTCTCCTTATACTGCAATTAGCAGAAGTATAACTAAGTGTTGTAAAGCGGAAGAGTTGCAATTTTAAAATGCTTGGCTGAGTGGGTACGAAAGCTGAAATATATTTTTTAGAATCCTGTTTGATTTTTTTTCCTCAAGTGGAAACAAATCAACAACTCTCAAAGGAATTCAAGTAGTCTGAAATCTGCATTAAATTGGAATTTGGAGATTAGTTTCCTCGGATTGCCGCACTCGTGGAAAATTAGTTGGCCTTACAGTACCGAACTTTAAATGTTGAGACTTCAATTTCTTTTTAATCATTTCCATGTTAATTCCTCGCTGTTTTTGTTTACATTGAATCCACTGATTTCATTATCTAGTAAAATATCTGTTGAAAGTAAAATAAGGAAACGTAGGAATATTAAACGAGAAAAAGTAACAGGTTTTCCTGTTTGACGTTAACAAAATAAAGTACTCCAATGAGATTACAACATTCTATGTTATTATTGGGATCATGCAAAGATTCAATCTAACTTGGATTCGATAAATATCTCACTTGGAATAAAAAGTTTGAACTCATAAATTGTTAGTATGAGTGGTAATATTCTTCTGAATGAATTATTACTTCATTATTTAATAGTAAATAAATTTCTAAGTGCTAATGGATATTTTACGTCATATCTATAAAAGCACTGTGCCCTTTTCAGTAAATATATTCGAATATACAAATTATTCCCAAAACCATCACTTGAACCTAAAGGAACAGTGACAATATCTATACAGAAACGATTACACATCAAGGTTCCTGCATAAAAGAATGTTTGTAAATCGGTGTACATTTAAACTGATGTTAAATAACAGTCCAAAGGGCTTTATTCTTTTTCTGACTTGCGGGAAAACGCTCCCTCGTTGTCCATACAATAAATATTCAACAAAGAATAGAGCAACCATGGCTGGGCTAAGGAGGTCTTAAAAGTAAAGTATCGCAATAGTTTAATACCTTAGAAAAGGTAACAAAAAAGTAGGTTATAGTTATAGTTATTTCTAACCTCGAGGGGAGCAACCGTTCAACCTTAGAAGACGATACACACCGTCAACCGTATTGTGAAATCCAAGGAGGAATGGGGAAAGTACTTATAAAACTCATAACAAACCAACCGCTATTACTCGATCAAATCTAACGTCACGTCATGAATGCTGTGCAATCATGACTGTCTTTATCATATCAAAAAGAGTAAAGGAATTCAGATAAGCAAGTAGATTGATCGTGACTACTAGTAATCTATTTTGATGAACTAATGATCATGCCGACTTTCAATAAAGCCAAGTCAAAGACAACCTCCGTTTCTCATATTCGCGGTAGCCATTAACCTATTTTATTATGGATCTGGATATTACATTGCTGGTTATTCTACATTCCAGTTTCAGCCTTCATTGATTTCGATTTGATTGTGTTGAAATTTTTCTCTGATAATTTCTTTGAAATCAAAGGAATACATTTTTATATGATTAGTGAATTGTAGAGAATTTTCTGGCTTGTAAAATCAAACTCTAGCTCCCCCTCGCCCTGTGATTTCGTTAAATTATATATCTTCACTTGTGTTTGAATGAAACTTTCTGTACACTTATATCGAATGTTTTTGGGTATGTTCGGTCTTCCCACAAACTTCTCGTTCTACTTAACTGAATCATCAGCTTTTCCTTATGGATGGTCTTTATGAACGAATTTTGAGAAGTATACCCAAGCCCTTAAAAACCAGAAAGAATTTCCGAACAAGTCTAACATTCAAGAGTTTAGAGAATGTCTAACCAGTTACCTCCTAACAGTGTGAATACGAAAGCTGCCTTCAACTGCAAGTAAAATAGACCCTGCTACTTTCTTCATTTCTCGTACAGACTGCAATGCAGCAGGATATCACAAAACCTCGTAAAATTGAACTATCCCATACCACTTGCACTTGTACATGTACTGCTAGGCAAACGAAGCTGAACTCCTTTCTGCCCTTTCTTACAAGATGAACCAATGGAATATTCCATTCAACGTACATTGTACTGGTTCAAGACACCAAGTCTACCTACCTACTTCACCAAGTAAGGGAAGGGCCGTATTAGAAATAAAGTACTGGAGTTGACTAAAAATGTCAACCTATTCCGCAAGTTACTGCACTGACAGCAAATGAACACGAGAAGTCAATTTCCTTGGGATAAACCAGTGTCCGAACAATATTTTATCTTTTATCACTCCAGTCTTTTTCATAAAGTCTCAGGTTATGATGCTATCAAAGGGCTCCTCTTTACGCTATGATGATTTCAATTCCCGTACTTAAATAAGAGTGGATGACAATCCATCCACCACTTGTGTCTACCCGAGCGGAGGCTGAAAATGAAGGGCCTTGCCAGGGTCTTATTAGGATAGGAGACTAACATTAAGTGACTTTCTCCAAGAATCTATCGCCTCCTCCACATTTTCTGATAAGGGCGAGGAAGTTGGTCTTCTGTTTATTAAATTGCTCTGCCAGTCTCAGCGTCTTCACTTTTGTGTCGACTCCATTGTGGGGAGTCTCAGAGGACACATGGATTTTCTTTTGTCTTCCGAAACCACTTGCAGTGTTGTTTTCAGTTTCTCAGAAATGGATTCCTTGCTCACAGGGAGCTGAGTGTGTTTTTTTCTTTTGTATTAACTTGGGATCGGTTGGTGCTGGTGTTGCTTTCGGGAAATCTATAGCATCTGTATATGCTAATTGTAATGAAATATGAAATACTAGAGCAGAAACCCTAGCTTATATTTCAGCCACAGTCAAAGTGAAAATACAGCTAAACAAACCTCTGGGCCAGGATCACATGAACGGTTTTTAGAACGTACAGATTCTGAATCATGGAGGTTACTCAAAAGTAATGTGAGCTATAGGGAAAAGTCAATCGTGAAGCATTATATGATTTTCCAGTTCTGCAGCTTGAAAATAGTGAAAAATATGCTTTTATGGTTGAATCATCTCATAAACACTCTAAAAGTTCGTATTTGAATTTAATTTAATTTTTCACTAGGATTTTTTAAACACGGAGTCTTTCCTAGACTCGCCTAGAAACCCTCCTCTCCTAGAATTTAACTCTAATTCTATTCAACTGTTAACTTCATAAAAGTTCAACGAATTGCCACGTGTCATGAACAGTCAGTCTGTTCTGACGCTGGTAATTACGATTTTTAATTGACAAGTTTGTATGGTGCATGTTGCTGGCACATGCAGCATGGTTAATTGGTATAATCTTCAATCTTGGATATCTCAAGGCTTTTCTCTAAATGCTGTAACACACTCAGTGAATTCACATTTTGTCAATTTGGTGTTTGGAGAAAAATATCAGTCAAAAAGTGTAGGATTTTAGAGATAGTTAAACTCGGATGATTTTGAAATTATTAATTTTGCAGACTTCTGTCATAAGATAAATAAGAAGATTGTCGGCCATTTCTCAAACGTAATATTATGAGTGAACCAACGAGGAATCAGTCAACAACTCGGATGTATCTGTATGTAGGTACGGGATGTTGCCCACATTAATATTCCATAAAAATGTTCATTTCCGGCTTTCCCAGGACTCTTGGCCAAACTATCGATACTCTGAACGTCAGGCTAAGATCGGAGGAGGGTATAAATCTTTATCAAGCTGACCTATAATAAATCAACCTCAAAAGACCTCAAGTTTTCGTCTTACTAAAGTTTACCTACAAAATGTTTTTGCAAACATATACCTTTATATTTATTTTGTGATTTAAAAAAATGCAAGCTTATGAATAAAACTAGTACAATATTATCCGCATGGTGAATAACTAGTTTCGCCTGCATTGCAGAGATTTTGGCCCGTTACTGCAATATAATTTTGATACTTCAACGATAAAAGAGGTCAGCATATGCGAACGGATAATTTTATATATTTAAACATCTTTGAAAGAAATGGTATTGGATTTCTACAATGTGTAACTGGAACTTTAAGAATATTGGTTCAAAGCATTTTGTAACTAATTTTTATGGCGAAACCCCCCTAATCTTTGACTTTTCCCTATCGTTTAGTATTAACCTAGAATATTCCACTAGCGGATGCAGAAGACACTAGGCGAAATTAAATATGCATAGTATCTTCCGCTGATAGCGTTTTCTTTATCTTTGATCTTGCTGTCAAATTCTGAAAATAATTGAATTTTCAGATAAGACGGAGGAAAGTATAAAGCTGAACGACAAGCTAGACTTTTGATCATTCGAATGAGGTTGAGATCTTCAGAAACTTCAAACGAGTATCTTAGTAGTCTGTAATTTAAAAAAAAAAAAAATTATTCTGTTGAAGTGAAGTACTCGACTCGACTATAAAAGATCGATCAATTCCTTCTTCATGCACTCATTTTTTTGCTACTCTGTGCCAACGAGAGATTCCTTACAAGCAACTCAGAGAATTTACATATTTTTATGTACGCATCCGATTAGAGGTACTCGCATTGTCTTTCAGTGTAAGCTTTATTCTGAAATAAGAGACTACTTAAAGAATCCCGTCCAGGGTTTTGGCTTCAATTTCAATTGGATTCCATGATTAAATAAGGATTCAAATCTGAGTGCTATACAATGAGCTTCATCGATCCTACTTAAAGGATTATCTATCATAAATGGAAAGTATTGATCGTAAAACCGATAGGTTAATCCTCACTTATCTCATATCTGCATAATTTAAACAGCCCAAGACTACAGCTGCAAAACTTGACTACATGACCGACGTTGCGTGGACAAGATTTATGGTTGAGTGAAGGTCGGTCGAGAATTGATACATCGTGACTTACTAAAATTTACAATAAGCTAATGCACATCAGAAGTATCCATGCTTCTACATTGGCTAATTGCACAAACTCAAATGCAACAGCTTTTATCCTTAGATAAAAGCATCTGGAGTTGCTTTTCTACAAGGGAAGTCCCCAAAGATAAATTCAGAGTTGTCTTGAAACTTTTACTATTTATTAAACGAATGATTATGAAAAAAGAATTATAAACAGAAATCAAAATTCTATTTGCTCAATTTATCTGTGATATGTACGATTTGAAAAAATTCGAAACCTCACCGTTATTATGAACTGTGTAAATTCAGCATTACAAAGCGAGAGAAAAAGAATTCTACAGAGGAGACCATTCTCCGTCACTCAATCTGCCATTTACTTTCCCCATAATATCTGAAATATAAACTATGGTATTTAATAATTAATAATAAATAATAAAATTTGAATGCTTGTTGTTCATGCTGATCACAGTGCCAAATTTCACGGCAATCCTAAATGTATGTTTGAGCTACTTCCCTTGTGAGTGAGTTCTATGGAGAATACTGATTGATGATGATGATCTCTTTACTCGGATATCAAAGTAGCAGTGTTCTTTAAGGTTAAAGCCAAACTTTATTTCAAGGAAAAATAAGTGTGATAGTGAAAAATATGAAGGCATATGAATATGATTGTCAGCACGCACATTTGGCCTCAGTAATTTACTTAAACAATGAAAATAACGTACGACAAAATTATAAATTGCACTAGACTTTAGACGTACAGATTCCTTTTAATGCCACAATAGATTTGAACCCAAGCAGAAATATCTCCCGAGCAAATTCAATGCAAATTAGACTTCCGAATGCATAATCCATGCATAAATAATTATTATTTATCATGTCCTGAGCTTCCGTATTCAGAGCTATGGCATACCCGCAATGCAATATACTTTACTACACAAAGCGCTGTAAAGAATGGGACTCAAGCTCCGAGATTTAGCCTTAAAAATTACGTGGTTTAACTAGACTGAGAGAATGTAAATAAATTGGGGTTGTAAGGGAGACATTAGAAAATAGTGTGTTTACTAACCGAAATAAGTGGCAACTGTGGCAAGGAAGTCAGAGCATAGGAAGTTTTTACAGCTCTTCCTGGATGGTTCTCTATCTTCTGGCCTTTTGCATCGCTAAACTTGAGCAGAATCGAATGGACGGAACCAAGTTGGTCGTTGAAAAACGTGTAGAGGCTGATTACCGGCTTTCCTTATCCCATGTGACAGATTACTGTTCCTGAAGTTTTGGCTCCACTTAATCTTCCCTTTTTTTGAGTTAAGGAAAAACGGGTGAAGAAACTGAGGTGGAGAAAGGCCACTTGGTATTTAGGTGAAAAGTTGCATTGGCTTTATGAAAAATTTCCTGCTAGATTATATGGATAGGAATATTTGGGGAATAAGTCCCTAATTATAGCTGTTCTGTTTAATTTCTAACCTTTCACTTTCACTCTTCTAACCACTTTAACATGATCAGTTACGAGTACAACCTAAATATGGCGTTACTAAATAGCTGAGGACTAAAGTTGTAGTTTTCCTCAATTTTTTTTACTATAGTGTTGAATCGCTTTGTTTTTACTGTGGAAAGTAACTAAAAAAAGTTGTTCTAATATCTTGCTAAAACAATTTTGGCATCGTATTCATGTCGTGACAGAATACAACCAAGGACATAGTTTTATACGTTTGGCAATGATGGTCTAAAACTGCATTCTCATTCAAACTGATTGTGAGTAAATATTGAGTGAATGATTTGTTTTGAGGTTCTCAGCAAATACAGAAAATGTCCGTATTCTGAAATTTTTGAGCTTTATTATTTATTTTGTCATTTAAAAGACATAAGAATGTTCTACAAGAAATAGTCACTAGTACATGTTGTAATTAGTCCCAATTCCGAACAGCCCCCAGGGGTTGTGAGTGGGATCACAGATTTGAAAAACAAAAATTATGAGAAATGGATTCGCATAATAGGACGTCAACAACTGACAAGCATCCATTACAATTCCGTTGCATAATAGAAGCAACATTTTTGTAATAATCCTGGTTGACATTCCCGGAATTATAAATGACAGATTAAGATTCATGGATGAGAACTCTCACTGCAATGCGAGGATTTATAATATTTACTTCCCTCCCTCCTTTTTTTATTATTTGCCACTCTCAACTCTCAAGTGTCTCTTTTAGTAAAACGAATCCCTGGCACGAAGACGTATATTCTAGTTTCTCTTAAGAAAGCTTAGGATTCTTTTTTGTTTTTGCAATGTCGGCTTATTTTCATCATCTTACATATCGACCGGGGTTTTATTACACTTTTATATATAAGGTTTATTTTGAATCAGGTTACATATTATTTATGTGAGAGCGAACAGGATTTCCTGTTACAGATACCAGTAGCATAGTTCAACATTGTAGACAAATCAGTCATTGATTCATATATTTTTAACGAAGCTTAATTTTTGGAATAATTTATGTGACAAGCAATGTCAGTTTTGACAGGATCCGATGTCGTTTGTCATATACTATGTTCCGTAAACAACAAAAGTAAACATTCCATTCGCTTTCTAAAACATGTAATTATTTTCCGTGAGTCATTTCGAAATCCCGTCCGCATCCTCGAACGATTTCCCACGGGAAGCTGTGGGAAAGTTTATTTATGGATCGCAGAGTTTTGCTGCAGACTTTTTGAAAAATCATTTGACTGAATATTGTCCTGGAACACGCTGCTAACCTATTTTGATACAATTGCTAAACGAGGAACCGTTTTAATTTAAAAAATAATTCTGGAACCCGAGAAGGACTTTGAACAAAGTTCATCCACAGTTCACGTTTAAAAGGATTCTCTAAGGCACAGAACCTCTTGCAGAAAGTTAATAAATTACTAGGGGTACGTACATGAATTTAAGAAAGCGGGATAGGGGCGGATTTTAAGGGAAATGTACTAAATTGTGAACCCACTAAAAAAGTAGGTAGTGTTCATAGCAAGTTGCAATTAAGCTGGTGATAAAGAATGATTTGCACAAGTAGAAGAAACTCATGAAACACAAGTCTCATTGCAGTTAGTTGGATTATCCAGAGATGAAGTTTTTCCTCAAAGAAAGTAACGCAGGGTTAACTTTTTACAAGTAAACTATCTCTGGTAATGCAATGGAATGAGAGACATTTTTTGAACCGTCTTTCAACTTCATCTCACAATCTCTTGTGTGTGTGTGTGTGTGTGTGTCAGTAGCGGAATTTCAGCCTCCTCCTTCCTATTTTTTGAGATAACCTCGATCTGTGTTGATATACGTTGGAGATCAGAGTTTGAAATGGAATTGAAATGCTAGGGAGTGCAGTGTTGAGTTGAGAGAGCTAAGAGGACTGAAGAAGGGGAAGGAAACTGATGGCCTGGCACACGCCAGACATTTTTCTTATCCGATGGAACATGTCAGTTGATAAGATTCTGGGGTGCTGTTGATACGAGTTTGGGTAGATTTCCGGATTTCCTCAAAACTCATTCACATCACGAACTAAAAGGTATTTCGAATGCATAGAGATTGGATTCCTCTCTCCAAATAATGATAAGTCTACTCGATCCTTTTCACGGGAAAATGACTGGCTTAACACTTCGCTTAATTAGTTTTTGTTTACGGCTTAATATAGCGGCATCAATTTTGAAGGGTGTGTGAGATTTTAAAACTTTAAAACCTTGTGTTAACTATCTTATGCTTATAAAGAATCAAGCATTAGCGCGTGTTGATTGGAGAGTTAAGTCCATTTATTCCCTCGGGAGTTCCAGCTTGCCCGGCCTCCTATAAATTTAATATTTAATTAGTGAAATTTGACTGAAGTGCTCCGAGTGCTTGAGTATTATTCTCAGGTTTATATTTCCCATCCCTTGTTGTTCACTTCTATGAATTTGTTTGAAAATATCCATATTACTTGGAAATGTTGGAACTGCTGCTACCGTTATCCGTAGAGAAAGGATAATTTATACCCCTTCCTACTGAACCAAATGCACACATTGGCACAAGGACAGAATTTTCGTACATGCTTCACGACAACTTCAATCCCATACCACCATTTCAATCCTTAATTTTTACAGGCTGTATTACTCAAAGGAATACACAGATGCAAGAAATTAAAATCTCTTCTATTAAAATTCAGCCGGCTCAGAGTGTACAAATACAAATGTTCCTACCAGAGTGATAAAAGTACAAACAAAGCTGAAATTATATCTGGCAATCAGCCAAGCGATTTCCTTGCCCTTGTTCTTTATCTGTAGGCAGTAGTTGGCATTCGTTTGAGAAGGACTCCTAAGGAACGGTTGGTTAGAGAAAGGAACGGCTTTTACTTCTTCTACACCAGCCCCACATTCAGTTCCATCTACTCGAGCAAAACACAAAGCGGAGATCCGAATCTTTCCTCACTCGGTTTGATTCTGAAGAATGAGAGAAGGTGCCGCCTGTTACCCGGGTATTTTGGAGCACAATTTCCGATACTCTAAAGAACTGTGAGCACATCTTTCCGTCTCGTGAGTATCCTGCTTTTCATCCTCTCGTTCAACTCTTTCATTTCCATCTCCGTCCTCTTCTCTGTTTGTTTTAAGCTCCTCTGATGTTGATATACACTTTACTCGCCCAGTCTTATTATTGATCTGTCGTTAGGATGGAAAAGGCACTATCAGATTATATATGTATCATGAAAGTGGGATACTCTTAGTTTAGATAGTAAATTACAATGAGTTTTACCGCTAATTTCTTTCAACCACATACATCAACAAGAGAAAGCTTTCAGAATTGTAGTCTATGACAGTCTACTTACAGGGAAGTTAAATCTACATGAACTTCGGCTATACTTTGCATGAATTTTGCAAATAATAGACTACTACGTGTTTTACAAGAATGTTGGGATTAATTTTGCAATTTTTGCTTCAAAACTCTCTCCTCTTTCTAACACTGTGGATATTAAAGGGTTGAATGAGGAAGTATGATATTATTCTTAAGTTTTGAATTCAATCACATTTGTAACCCTGGGACAATATAAGGGTAGAAACTTGAGAGAGTGCATTTATATAGGCACCGAGTTTTGTTTTTTATTGGAAAATAGAAAGTAACATGGAATTGAATGCGTTCCCTCATCTCTCACTCGTCGTCTTACTAAATCCTAGTCCATGGGACTTGGCCACTTGGGCTGCTCTTATAGGTGTGTGGTAGCAGATTTCGGAGTTCTTTTCCTGTATACGAAAAATATTTCAGCGTTCCTGGCTCTGCTCCTGGTTTCTGTCGGGTAGAGCGAACTCAAGTCAGCAAGGAAGACAGATCGGGAGAGGGAAGGAGGCAGGTCAATAGTTACCCGCTATCTGCACTTCTTAGAACAGGAAAAGTTGTCAGTATTTCCCCGGGATCAGAATTAGATTTGGATTTTATGTTTTTCCAAATTCAAAGTGAGGGACTCTGTTTTCTCAGACGGTCTCTGAATTTGGTATTTAGGGAAATTTCCACTTTAAATCTTCCACTGCTTGTATTTTTTTCAAGGTGACGTGAGAGAGTGGAACTTTTCGGTTTCAACCTGAATTATGCAAAATAAATATTCTGTTCTCGGACGTGTTTAGTTTGTGATCTTTCGAAAGCAAATCCCTTCACTGTTGCAATTTAGAGTTATACTAAATGAGTTGTAAAAAGACGTCAAAAGGGTGAACGGGAATTTTCATAGGCTTTGGCCTTCCATAAATCATAAATAAACAAAAACTCAGCAATAATATACATGACCTCTAAAGTCGCAGAAGTTGCAAGGGGCAACAAAAATAAATTCTTCAACTAGCAAAACCTGCTGCGGATAAAACTGATTTACTATGAGCGAGTTCGAAGCCCCAGAGGAGGTATGTTTATTTAAATTTGTTCTTAAGAATATAATTTCCGGAGAGTATTTGGTTAAACATATTCCCCTTTAGTAACTCAAATGTACGTTTTTCTGCCGCATTAAATTAACATTGATTTTGTAAACACTTTTCGATCGATTCATTCGTTTGAAAACACATTTCCATTAAGTATTTAGACTGCTGAAGACACATGCTGTCTAATACTATGTATCCAACTCATAAGAGTATTTATTTGCGTATTTATAAGCTCAATTGAACACAAATTTTGAGAAAAGTTGGACATTTCCTAGAACACGTTACGTTTCAATGTTCGAAAATAGGTAGATTAATAATAGGATTTTGGAACTAGGTTATTTAAATTTAGAAGAATAGGTAGGCCATGATACATGACGTCTTGTTGATGATGATTTATCTTTGCTACTGAGCAAGAAACGCCCTTTGACCTTTTGTGTCTGCTGGATTCTACGACCTAATTTAGTTGAAATGGACCATATGTTTTTACATCAGAATTTGTGGCTGCATTTCATGTTAATAAACTATTTACTGAGTAAATACGTAACGCAGGCCTGCTTTGCTTTGTGAATCTTACTTCTTTTGTCTCAAAATTTGCAGGTGACTGCAGTAATATTTGGTGAAAAATGTAGGGGTTTAAAATCTAACCTGGTCGGATCTAATGCCACCTACCTAAACATTGTGGGCTTGGTTCTTGGTTTGAAACTTCGTATTAATGCTCACATATAAATATTCACATCACTCCTTATAAATCTCACGAGAGTCCTTAGTCATTGAAGAACTCTCTTTGATCCAGCATTTCTCTCGTTTTGAAGGGTTATAAAAAATGTAAAGCTCCCAAGCAAGTAGCTATAAAGCTATTAATTCATTCCTATTCTTGTATGAAACCACTCTTGAGGCTAAACAGAAGCTTCATTCGCATACGACTCGGCTCGTACAAATGAATTCTCAACAGATTAATGACTAGAGAAATCCAGATATGATATGTCACCATTTTGTATTCAACGCTATGTATTGCAAAACTCTCAATACGAGATTAGTTGTCTTGTGAAATAGAATAAAAGGTTTTGGAATCTATTGACATTCTAACTCATTACTTGACCTGAAACTACTACTACTACTACACCTGAAATAAATACAAATCAAATATCAAGTGTATAAATACGTTTTAAAGTATTAGATAATAGATTGAAATATCATTTGATTGGATGGAATCTTATCAATTAAAAATACGCTTAAGGATCAAAATAAAATTGACTTGAGATCAAGAGTATCAAAACAGCTCATGAATACAAACAGACATGATTTGAACTATTACTATTCAAAAGGTCATTTCAGGTATGAGCCTTTGGAGCATGTGCACTTGGAATGAAGAGTTTAGTTGAAGAGAATATCCGAGACTTTCCTTCCTTGGGATAATTTACGATTGCGATTACAATTCAAGACTGGCTGAATAAAATTAATAACTCGGGTGGGTAGAACACTGAAAGGGATAATGAGTCCCGAGTGGGCTAGCACGTAAACTTCCCAAGAAAGTCTGCACTAATTCTTCCTTATATATCCTGAACATTCATTATTTGCTATCATCGAGTAGCTCATTTATCATTTGATTTAGTGGACTACATAGGGTGGCTAGCTGAATCGTGCCTGGCAATAAGATTATGAAATTGATAAGTGAGAATGGATAAATCAAGATTCTGATACACACTGGGAAGGATCATGTAAACGTTGCCGGTAAATAATGGCTAGCCTGACTGATGATTTCCTTTTAGACACTGCATGGTAATGTTATCCTCCCTTGATATTGGGAGTGGGCTCAGCAAGTAAGGCTAGTTTCGTTTTAACCTTCCCTACCATCTAGGCTTTAAATAAACCAGGATCGAGAAGTAGAAAATTCACTACACAAATAAATAAAATTCTTGTTAACTTAGACTTACCTTACTCTTGATTTATTTTGAAAACAAATCTGAGCTAACTGAACTTGAAGGAGATGGATATTTCCAGAACTGGGGATCGGCTCTACGTTCTACGAAGTGGCGGAAGCTGTAGGTTCCTAGCATTTTACCAAACCAACTGTAAAGTTATGTTTCCACTCCACAGCTTTTGTCGAATTATAAATTGAGTCCAATTTTCTCATCGTACTCGCTATTACTGTTTGACGTTCCGGAAGTTAATGTGATTTCAGTAAAATAATTTAAACATGTTTGTGACAAATATTTTTTTGGAACTTAAGGAGCTCTTTGTACCGTAACATGAGACTTCTGAATCATCCAACGATCATGATGAATTTAAATCTCTCAGAAACTAGATCATATAGCCTAGTAGTTACTATTTCATTGAAGGTTTGGAAGCATCCTTGGAATAATCAACTCTCCACAATTGTTTACTACTTGTATAGCCTGTCATTGAAAGATTACACTACAGATTGTAATGGAGATGCTATTATCTAACGAGCTTATAAATTTGAATTTTATAGGAGCAAAGCAATCATTTAAGTAACAATGGTGGTGACAAGAATACCATGAAATTTCTTGCATGAAACCGTAAAAGAATATTCCAGAGCAGGTCTATAGATATCTCTGTACTTTGTCTAAAAACATTTTGAAATTAGTCTTTTACATAGTTGGGACAGACATACTTGTTCAGTAAGATTTACTCAGTCTGTTTGTTCTTTTAAGTTAAACATCAAAAGACGTCCATGCACTGCATCATTGTGTGAGTGTTTTACGAGAAGTCACAAAGTCCCAACTACCATTTACGAGGTCTTAAATAATCTTGATTGAAGGCCAAAAATTGTCTACACTAATTTCTTGCCGTTAACTATAGTGTGAAATGCTACTTGCTTCGTTGAAATTATATTTAACTCAAGACCAGCAAATATCTTATTTCACATCTGCATTCAATTTATATGCTTGGTACAATATGGTTTACACGACAATTTAGAAACAAGAAACAAATTATCCTATCGGCCTGAACACTATTCAATAAAAATGTGTAATCAATCAGTAAACAAAGAGAATTTTGTTTGTCTGTGAAAAATTTATTGTGTAAAAATGGGGCTAAAAGGTGTATCCTTTTACTTCAAATATGTTTACTAATTTATACAATGCAATCAATCCTGGTATGGAATGCTTTTGAACCTTCTCTTTTAAGGGGGTTGGGGGTAAATTTCGACCTAATTCATCTCCATGGTTACCAGTTATAAAAGGCATGGAGTTATTATGTCGGTATGACTTTCTCAGATTTCGTCATCGGGGGGGGGGGGGAACTATTCTGCCGTACGAATGAATATTATGGCTCAAACTTAATTTTATCATGAAGATAATTAGTTTGTGCAGGTGTCGCAATAGGTCAGATTCCAACAATTTTGCCCCCTTCACCTTCAAAATTTGAGAAAACCCCCACCGTTTTAGTATTTTTTTAGTAAATATTTTTTTAAGCCCACTTGGGATGAACAGATTTCAAAATTGACCCATTGCGACACCTCCGGAATATTGTTTTTTTTAAATCTTGGCAAAGTTTGAAGCCATTCGGTTCAGTAGTTAGAGTGTATAGTTTCCCCGGAGAATAGATAAATTAACGTTGGGTTAGATAGGAGAAACAAAAAGTGAAAAAACTCAAACACATCCTTAAAAATTACAATAACTAACTTTAATTTTGAAAACAAGTCAGTGATGTTTATTGAAATCCAAGTTAATGTCTCCTATTTGTCTTCAGAGCCCCATTATCAAGCTAAGGTAAAAGTGTAAAATGTGAAAGCAGGAAATGCATGCATGACTTCCATAATAATTACCGTAGGCAACCGAAAGAAAGCTTTTTCAAGCCGGGAGAAATGTTTATAATCTAAGTGAGTTATAAAAACCATCAAAAAGATAGTTATTATAAAAATAATCGTTCAGTTAGAATATTTAAGAATCCACCACTTAAGTTCTCCTTCCAAAAGTTATTTATACTTCCATACAATGCATTCAAATTTTAAAAGCAGTCTTTTGTAACTGTTATGAATGTGGCGTTCCTGAAATGCCGGAATCATACCCATAGGACAAACTTTATATGAAGTTACTTTTTTAATAGGAAAAAAAATAGAGAAACAGTACTGTCTCCCTTTCTTATTATTAAATATGAAAGATACCGCGAATGGTCTCAAGGAATATACGTGTTGGTTTCCAGGTAACTTTAGACTTTGATTCAATAATAGCTGGAAAAAAGCAAAATTTATGTTTCTTTAAATTGTTTACTCCAGAGTAGAGTACACAATACGAGTTGGTCTCCTCTGCCTATTGTTACAGCAAGAAAACTATTTGTCGTAAAGAACTTTGGGCGATATGGGATGAATACATAGTACACTAATAGAAAGGGTTACGTATTTCACTTTCCCCATTGTCTATCCCCAAGGATCCGCTTTGGCTTTCTTTAAGTCTAGCCTACGTCTTCCCGATAGCACAATAGTACAAATGTCATCAACTAACCAAGTAATATGTACTTTTCATCTTACCGGCCATTTTGTTCTGAGAACATTTGTTCTTTACTGTATTCTCAGTTGCTTTCTGAGATTCTTTCGGAAAGAATCAAAATCCTTGAGAAGCTCTTTTGATTGGGGAAACATTTTCGGAGAATAAATAATGCTATTTCCAATTGCTAACTTTTGTGCTTTTCTTGATATTTGGAGGAAAGAAGAAGCAGTACAGTATCATCTTTTTTTTAAACAGAGGATCCCGATGTTGGATTGTTTTTACTGCGCACCTCCAAGATAACACAATTTTATTTTTGTAAAACAGTTTTATGAGTTTGTAAACTAGGAAAAGGGGAAGTGGGTTACGAAGTTATTTTAACACAAAGTGTTATTTATGAAGCCATAAAGCCTTTTCTTTAAAAAAAAAATCTGAATTTCATGAGCCTTCAACATTCCTATAAGTTTATTGTTATATTCAGTCCTGGATTCTTACTTTTAAGTTTATCGACACATAGATAGAGAGCTACATCTTACAAAGGGAAAAAATATTGCTCAAGGCACTCCTTCAATAATGCTTTCCAATGATGGCTTTCTTCATACTGCATTGATGCTGCAAATATTTTTGCGATCGATAACATGATGGCTTCAAGGATTTGAAGTGCATTAAAATGTCGTTCATTATCCCCATAATCTTAAAGTATTTGACAGTTCTGGCTTTCAAGATGGGATGTTCTAGTTGTCATAATAGATTATCTCGTCTCCTCCAGAAGGGTTCAATCTGGCAGAAAGCCATTACGATGTGGAAAATCTATAAAAATACCCTTTGAATAAATGTTTGATCGTTGTGTTCAATTCTAAATGCTACTTATTGTACTCAATCAAAATCAGTTCACTTAGCTAACCAGACTACGCTGTGTTTACAAAAGTGACTCGAACTTAAGAAGGGAGGTTTGGTTATTGGATTGAACCTATAAAAACCTTTCTACTTTCACAAACAAAGGCTTGGAATTTTCTGTTGTTGAAAACCCATCCTCTGGATACATTCACGCGTTTCAAGCTTTGATACATACAGATTGTAACTACAAAGAGTTCGAGCAGGATAAAAAAACTATTTTCATCCTTTCTCAAAAATTTCAGTTACAAACTAGACACGCATCTATCTCCATCTCTTTTTTTTGGCCCTGCATGAATGAACAGTGACGCCTTTACAAATTGATAATGAAAGCAGAGAAGAATAGTATTTATCTCTCGAGTTGGAAGGTTGTAAGCTATGTACTAGGAATAGACCTAATATTTGAATAAAAATTATGCAACAGACAACTGACAAACAATCCCTTCACCTCCACCCACAGAACCAAAACTCTGCGTAGAATGGGATCGATTTGGCTTATTCTTCTTTCCAGAAAGAAGGCAGACTGTGAGGAATTCAATCTAAAATCTTCACCCACATCTCCGTAATAGAATAGAAAGTTCTTCTTTAAAAAGTGAAATAAGCATTTATGAAGACTTAGAAGGATGGAAAATGAAATGGGCTGAAAAACAGCCTCACTTCATATTTCATCAAATCCAATCTTGTATTGATTTTAATTTTCTCTAGTTCCAGCCAGTTGTTTAATGCAAGGACTGGAATTTCATCCTAGTTAATCAAAGCAATCGATTGAAATAGGAATAGTTTGCATTTCATTGACTCCAGCAGAACTTGAATACAAAAAACTTGTGAAACATCAGTAGGGCAAACATAGAACCAACTGTTAGCGGTTTGCAGAGGCTATCAAGGGAAAGCAGCTTTCCGGCTTCCATAGCTTCAAGCCCGACATAATCCAACGAGTCGGGGGGCTCAACCATGACTACATGCACTGGGAAACAGAGAGGAAATACAATCTTGACAGGGATTTTTCTTGATATTGCATTATTCTAATGTACATGACCATCTGCTCCATGAAATTACTTTCTATATTCGTTGCCGTAACACGAAGCATGCAGAGGGTACTTGCATAAGGTAGAATAAATATACGAAATTGAATTTAAAATCAGTTTGTGAATTAAAAGTATGCTAGAGGGAGTAAATGTACCTCGTCTAATCTAACTTTCCTCATAAAAATAAATATTCCACCGCAAAGCAATCAGACTAAGCAGAATTGTATTCCATGCGGTGTAATTTGTCAAAGAGCTTGAGAATTTCCTTGGAAATTACTACCAAGAACTACTAACCACAATCTTCTGAATGGATTATATTAAACCCAGTCCACAGACACGCTTTCCTGAATTCGCCCTATCCGGAATTTTCTACAAAACCGCAAAAGCCCTTGCTCGCAAATTGCGAGCCAGAATTTTCTAGCTAGAACCATAATTTCAAACTTGTCAATTCTAAAAGTGTCTATAGATTTAGCTGTAGAAGGGTAACATGATTAGTTAGAAAATTAGGGCAGAGCTACTTCCGCTCCAAAGCTGGCGGTGGTGCCCATTGAAGTGAACTAATTGTTAAGTTGAGGCAAGCATCTTCCTGACACTTGACAGGGACGGAGGGAGAGACAGGTAGATAGTGCTTAAAGTAGTGGATTGAAAGTCTTAATTCAGCCCCAGCTCCGTTGTCATCTCTCAGTGGACGAGGTTGTTGGAGAGACGGGCTCAAGACCGAAGATTTCAATTATCATGACAGATAACTGTCTGATTGAAGTGGGTGGGTAGAGAAATTTCACCTTTTGTAGAGCTGATAACGGATGTTGGGAGATGCTGACGGGGGTAAAATGTACGTGAAAGGAGGATGTAGAGTCGGAGTGCTTTACCCCCCTTCGACTTGGTAATATTTACACACGCTGAGTTGGAGCTCGGAGCCCAGTTCCCATTTGGCGTGGCTAACAACCTACAAGACTTTTCTCCCAAGTCTCTCCTCTCTCTCATCTCTGTTGGCAGTGTTGGCAGCCGTTGTTATCATGTGCTCATAATATATCTAAACCTTATCAAAGGGCTATGACGCTATGAGACTAAAAGGCCAAAACTTTTCCATCTCAGGGGACCCAGCTGACACCAATTATCGCTTTCGCATACGGCAATCTACCACGTAATTTTCACTTGGAGCTTCTTTCACATCCTCGAATAATTTATTGTCGAATTTGTGCGGACGGGTGTAATTTATTCATTGTTTCACGTCTTCAAGCTCAGAGCTGATTCGGGAATATTAAAACGGCGAGAAAAACTCTCCGGGTGTTTTTAACCATTGAAAAGGACCAAACAACAACTCCGCTCCGTTCATTATCCTCCGTCCATTTCATGTACAGATAACTCGAGCTTTCTGAGCCTTTGTTTTCGGAATTACTATCTGTGTTCACAGTATTTCGACACCCTCGGGTAAATTAACTCAACAAGTTGGTCCATATCGTGTGGTGTTAGCCAAGAATCCTAAATCTGACCTTATCAAGTAGTGCGAGAAAATCTGTCAAACTTTGTACACTAGAAAAAAGAGAGGAAAAGTATCGAGAAAGAGAACTTTTGTGATTAAATTTCCAGCAGATGTAAGAGATGTTGTGATCCAGGATTTAGTCGAGCTCTTTCCAAGAGATTTTCTCTCCTGAGCCATGGAAATGGAAGTAATCCAAGGTGGAAGTTATCCTCCAGTTATTTTGATCCGAGAGTAGATCTTGGGCTTTTCAGTTGGTTTTACGTGAACAAAGTAAATAATATTTTATAAGACCTCAAAAGTTTAAGCGAAAAAACTCATCCTTTTCTGTATCCTTCACTTTCTTTCACTCATTCTACATTATCTGTAAGTCGAACCTCTGCTCTGGAGAATGGTAAAATCTGCACAGGTATTATCCCAAATTATACCAAAGACAGCAGCATGAGTGGAAGACGTGAGAGTAAACCTAAACTCAACACCCGAAGTGCCTACTCACTAGCAAATGCCAAAGACTTTACTAAGGTATGTTTGTTGGTTGTGTGCAAATAAAATCTCATTTAAACATTAAAGGCTAAAAGGGACCATTATATTATAAAGGGAGGCTTGTTATTTTGCCTTTATAGTATAACATAAAGCTTACAATGGAAAAGGGCTATTTTTGCAGTAAAAAAGTTCAGAAATTGGCGTTCTGATTATATTATGTGTATTATATGTATCCCCGTAACATTCCCGTACATTTTGTATCAAACAAGAACAGCAAAAGCATAAAGTATACCGTTAACCGTGCATTGTAGGTATTTTAAAAATACATGAGTCTGTCATTGGTAAATTTGTAGTTTTAGTACCAAAAAGAACGGGGGAAAGACAGGGAATCCTACAAATCTACTTAAGTCTGAGATGCTGTCACCCTGTCATCCATATTACTTTTCCATTTCAAAGCTGCACACGTCGTCTTTATATATTATTTCGCAATTCTATGGAATTTGTGATGGTCAAGTCTTGTATAACAATTTCTTGCATGTGTCAAGTGAAATTAGTGAATTGTTGCAAACTTTGTTTATACCGATTACTATCATGAACTAAATTACGTTGAGTTTCTGATCCTCCAGGCCATTAATTAAGTTTCTAGTCAAAAGTTAGAGGAGAGACTCATCTAGATTAATGAAAATGCAATTACCGACAGTGGAGGTTAAAGTTTCGTGTTTTAGATCTAGCTCCTGCAGAGGCAGTAGACACGAATAAAGTGCTCCCAAGTTGATGAAGCGTGTATGGTACAGTGACGACTTATATTTCCAACTTTCTCCATCGCAAATCCTAACTTGGTAACCCTCTCCAAAGTTTTGAAAGAGATACTCAGAACGTGCTTTAATGTTTTTCACTCTCAAGCATTCAAATTGGCGAAGATAATCCTCGCCGTTCCCCCCTATTTTTTGCATTGAAATTTGAAAGCATCTATGATATACCGATTACAGAGGCGACGAAGTCAGTCATGTTATTGTATGGTCTTCAGCTCCAGACTGTGCGCAAACCCATTTCTTCTTAAGATATATATAAACACGGGAATTGATTTTGCTCAACTGTTGCATGGAATGGAGTAACAAATGGAGAAACTGAGTGTATTTTTACAGGAAAAAATAAAAGTTAAAACGTTTTCTAAGTTTCCTAGAACATTAATTAGATGCATAAATTGTAAGCCTCTGCAGGAGGGAGGATTCAGAATCTGTGGAGAATTATATTCCTAAATATTTCTGCTGGTGTCTGCTGGTTTTTACTGTATTTTTCTTTCTGAAATTTTATGAAGGATTCTAAAGAATTTCTTATTATTATATTATAATCTACCTCGACGATAATATTGTAAAATTTAAGTCGTAGTCGTAGAATTCAATTTAAGTTCAAAATTCATGTAGATCTATGCAACTCATAACGATTGTAAAGTAACAATTGACACAAAGAGAAATAGGGAACAAGGGTATTATATTTTCAGTCGTAGTTGTAAGTTGTATTATACGTAAGAAAGATGAAAACAATGCTTTCTGGAATAATAGGGGAAAGCAGATGGATACAAAGATCTCTCAGCTTCTATTCCATACTGTCAACTGTTGATTAATTAATTTCATCAAATCATTTCCATATTTTACAATGGCTTAGCTTTGTTACGGTCCAATTATAATTATAACTTAACATAACTTACATAGGCTGTATGGTATAGATCAAAAACAGAACTACCGTCAAAATTAACTAAAATTCCAAAAATCACGACCGCTAATGAGAGATCACTATTGCAAATTATTATGAAGCCTTGATTAATTGTAAATGCAAATGCGTGAAATCAGAATTTAATTTAGATTTATTTTCAAATTGTAAATCTCAAACTGATTAAACTCTCTAGCATTGGATAGAAAATTGCAAAACCGTTTCTAAGATTCGTGAAATTTAATTTAGATTTATTCGTCCATTAAATTAGTTGACTGGACTAGAACGACGTGTCCTATTCCCTCAAGCTATCACTATGCTAGTTTTACGTGTTTATTCACGCTGAATAGAAATCTCTAGGGAATGAAAACAAAACCAGGTCCGAGGATTCTAATTCGTAAGTTTTTCCTCATGGGCAATCATTTCATTACATCAATACGAGTAGTCTCATATTTCCATCCATTTTGGTTGATTACATTTGCCTCCTTCCGTATTAGATAGGGATTTACTCACAGGACATATTTCCCTACTCTACCGATAAATATTTACCTGGAGGGGTAAATAAGATTGTTTCATGAGCCGTGTCGACAGTATTTCCACACGTGTTACACTGAATCAAATTAGATGACATCTGAAATCCTCTGATGGATTAAGATAACATTGGAGTTGACGAGAAGAGAATATAACGTGTTTTATGCTGCTGTATATTGATTGACCCTGGGGAAAGCCAGACCAAGATTACATACACCGCCATGGCAAATAGAGTTTTCCTAGTTTCCCCATCAAGCTTGATCAATTTGGTCCAATATTACAGTTAAAGCAGATATGATACTTTGTGGCTACCGTTGCTTAACGAATTTCCTTTGAATATATTCATTTCCAGGAGTTGGTAGCTGCCACACCAAGCCAGAGGAATTGGAAGGGGATCTTAATTGCCCTGCTTGTCATCTGTGCTGTTCTGGGACTCATTCTATTCTCAATTTATTTACTCCTTCCACCAAACGAAGGACCAAGGGTGAAAGGACGCAAAGTTACTATCGACGATGTCACATCATCCCATTTCAAAGTCCAGCCTTTTAACGGCACGTGGATATCAGGTTCGTTGTTTTTGCTGATGTTTAGAAATTCCATTAATTCAGAAGTTACTAGTTTTTGGGTTTGCTGAAATTGTTTTTCCAATTCGCAGACAAGGAGCTCCTATTTAGAGATTACTTGGGGGGACTCTCTTTGCTCAACGTGGATACCTTAATTTCGCGTCCTTTTGTTGCCAATACAACTTTTGTAAGTTCAATTCTATTATGCACAGTAGTTTTCCAGACCTGAGAAAGATTAGTAATCAAAAGAGATTTACTAAAGATTTACATTTGAGTATCAGTTTCTTAATCTTTGTTTCTATTAAACTGTTCAATCTTTTCAGATTTTTAAATACAGAAATGGAAATAAAATTAGTCTCTAAATTAAGTTTTTAAACTCCTTTCAATCTAACATTTGGTATATTGTACCTCCTGTCAGTCAATTATATACACTTTAGAGCTATCGCAAAATATTTTCCATCCATGATTCCAAAGCTTCCCGAGACTAGTATAAGTTTATCCGTATGGGAGGAATATGCCGTTTGCATTTGGTAATGGGTACATGCATACTGGGCTTTTAACTATTAGTAACAACGAGCTTGTACAGCAGTTTGGTTGTTATTATTATCAGTCCTCTCGCTGCTGCTACGTATTGGTTAAAATATACGTGGGTTAAACTTAAGGCTATCAGCCCTTTATTACATGCCATTACGAATGTTGTAAAGTCCAAAGACGTTGGCAGGTGTTATGAGGTTGGGCCTGAGAGCTTTGCCTCTGATGGATTCCCATCGGGTTCATTAAACAGTGCTTTCTCCCTTCAAGATCCCTTTTTCCTATCAGGGTCCTATGAGCTTGCAAATTGAGTTGTATTAAAACCCTTTAAGTTTAAATAGGTAGTCATTAAACTTAATCAGCTTTCTCTTCTCACGTAGATTATCCTGTTGAGATGTTAAACAAAAAAAATCGTTCTTGGGCACGTTTTACAACTTCGTCAGTTGTGACTGCGGATTATAAACGGAATGGAAGCTATTGTCGGTCTTCTGTTTGTAGGGAATGATAGAGTGTGGGGATTGAAAAACTAACATTGAAATTTTATTGAATTGCAGCGACAACTTTTTGCAGAAAAGTTCCTAGTGTCACCAGATCTTCGATTTATATTATTCGTCCATGAAGAAACCCCGTTTTGGCAGCACTCATTCCTTGCAAAATATACCATTTATGATATTGAGAATGAGTAAGTGACATTTTGCCGAGTCGGCTTAGCATATGATATATTTCTCGTTAAACTCGTTGGGACTCAATCAATTCTCTATCCAGAACTGATGTGGAAGTCCACTCAGTGGAACCATTAAACTGCGTACATGCTTTTTATTTGGACTCAACTATTTTTCCAGATTCCAAATAGTGTTAACCCCATTTGAAGAGGTGAGTCGAGACCAAGAACAGCCGAAGATTCAATGGGCTGGATGGGTTCCTAGGACAAGCTCGTTAGTGTTTGTCTACGAGAATGACATTTATTATAAGCCAGATCCGAGAAGTGGGCGCACGTTTCGTATTACTAAAACAGGCCAGCCTGGAGTTGTTTACCATGGAACACCCGACTGGCTGTATGAAGGTACGTGGAATAGGTGTAATAAATTGCTATCCTTTTGAACTAATGAATGTCACCAGCTTATATTACAATATAATATGAACAACTCGCATTTGGTGAGCTTCGTGATCATTACCCATAAGCTCTGATCACTACTGTCGAGCCCTATTCGCATACGATAAAATTTAGCTCAGTAAGTCTATTATTGAATACGATACGACCCCTATGTCACAAACTAAAGGTCAAAGGTGGTCTAACCTTTCATCGTGTTTTTTATCATGTCTGTAGAATAAACTGTCAATTTTCTATTTGAATTCAAATCTTACTTAGTTGGATTTGAATTTAACGATTCTCTAAACATTCATATATGATTCTACTATTTAAATGATATGAAATTTGGGAAAGCATTTTATACATATTTATTCCAACTGATTTGATTATTCTTTATTGGCAGCCGAAATCTTCGAATCCAATACAGCTATTTGGCTTTCTCCGGAGGGTCAGTATCTAGTTTTCGCAACCCTTAATGACTCATTAGTCGGGGAAGCATCTTATCACTGGTACGGAGACAACCTCTCATATCCCAAGCTCCGAACACTTCGTTACCCCAAGGTCAGTAGTTTAGATTTTTCTTAAGTACAAAAGTATGGGATTAGATATGAGACTTGTAATTTTTTTGACAGGCTGGAACAAAAAATCCAACAATAACTTTATCGTCTGTAAATTTACGGTCGAATACACTTGTTCCCATTCCTTTAAAACCTCCTGATGGCGTGGATATAACGTAAATAATGTTTTTTACACAAAACTTTCCATTTCATGTGTTTTTTTTAATGCTTCAAACGATTCATTTTCGGATAATATTATTAGGGATCATTATGTTACTGGAGTTAAGTGGATTAACAATGAGCTGCTTAATGTGGTGTGGATGAACCGCAGACAAAATATTTCAGTTATTTCAAACTGCAGAGGAACAAGGTGGCAATGCCAAGAGGTGAGTATCTAAACCACTCTTTGTCAAACCCTTTACAGACAATGACAATGCTGTTATTCAACTATTAAAATCTGAAATTCGTATGTGCTTTCAGATTTATACAGTTAAAAACCACGGAACTGGATGGTTGGACTTTATAGACAATCCATTGTTCTCTAAAGATATTAGAAACTGCCTGCTACGTATTCCATGGAGAGATGGAGAGGCAGGCTATTTCCACCATGTCGTGTTGTTAGATATTGCGAGTCGTAAAGAAATTCCAATCACACATGGGCCGTTTGAAGTCACTCAGATTGTCACTTGGGACCAATCCAACAAACTTATGTAAGTCAAGCGTCTTTAAAAATAATATTTACGTTCCTTTGATTGCTCACATTTAAGGTTTAAAAGGCTTTATATTTTCAAAAAATAAATCATAAAACATAGTTCAAAATTATCTGTATTTTGAATGGTACCAAAATGGAGTATTTTACTCTTTATATTAGACTAGGTTCATACTGGCAAGGGTTACCGTTATCCCTTTAGATGAAGAAAAAATGACTCAAATCCCTGACATTTCTTTTGTGCTCAGAAACTAATAATTGAGACTCTTTTGTCCCTTATCAACGATCCAATTCCAGTCTGATTCAAGTCTTTGATAAAGCATACGTCTTTATTCCCTTATACAAAAATATAGGTACGTGACCAATGCCTAGGGATTTTACATTCTGGTATAAAGATACTTCTGGCCATAGGAAAGAAAGTACGTTTACGACTTTCAAAGAAGATTTTCCCCCATTCCCTGGCTCGAGCTGGAAAAAATTCATTGAAAATCCTTTTCTTCAGTATCCACTTGTGTTGCCTTATTGAACAGGGATTTTATTTCTTTGGTTATAAAGAAGCATCGTTACTTGTGGAAAAGTACCCATTCTGTATTGATGCATTCTGAGCACATCGCTTCTTGATTCTTTAATGTAGGTATTCGACAATCAATTGATAAAAATCCGTATTTTAAGGACGATACCGGACTTGGTCCGCGGATGTGCAGGAAGATCTCATATAATATTAAAGAGAGTTAATAATTTGTATCGTTTTTTACGTTTTCAGATACTTCTTAGGAGCTCCCCATGGGAAAGTAGGCCAGCGGCATTTATACAGAAGCTCAGAGAAACCTTCAAATTCCACCGTTATTGTGGCTCCATTGTGTCTGACCTGCTCTAAGAACTCGTCAGCGTTACAAACGCCAAAAAAGTATCCGAGAAGGACTTCGATGATACCAGACGAGTTGACAGAAGTTCTAGACCCACCCATGTTACTTAATGCTGACAACATAAGTGTTACAGATTCGATGCTAGTAAATGTCACTATTCCACCAATGAATGCGTCTGACAAACCGACAACAAAAACAATGCTATTGAGTCTTTCTCCTTGTTTGTATTGTAAAGTGACATTTAACCCCAACAATCAATATTTTGTGAGGGAGTGTTTAGGACCTGGAGTACCTACTGTGACTTTACATAGTGCCCCATTGGGCCGCCTTTTATTCGTTCTTGACAACAACACTGCACTTAAGGAAGAAGTCGCAGATATGGGACTTCCTGTAGTGCGAACGTTCCCCGTGGAAGTTAGCGATGGATATCGTGCTCCAGTCAAGCTATATCTGCCCCCTGGTTTAAGGGAAGAAGAGGAGTTCAAATTTCCATTGATTCTTCATGTGTAAGTCTTTGGCGATTTTGTAATTGTCTGTCTTTTGTTATATTTACGGGTATTTTATTTATTGGTAATTTATTTAAGAGTAATTGGGAAAGCAGAACAAACGATCAAATAAATAAGAAATGAATTGTAGGTTTCCTATTTCGATTGTAGACGTTAAATAGAATTGGAAAAAGTTTGTATGCAATGCAGTTACGTTCAAAAATACGCTTCAATTTAAGGGAAGTCTTTCTCCAGTTGATGCATTGATGCTTTTCACTCAACGTTTTTTTACGAAAAACAAGCCCCAAAATGTTTTTGTGTTTTGTCCGACTCCATACAATAATTTATATTTGTCTTTTTTCCTGTAGAAATGGAGAACCAGGCTCTCAGCTTGTGTCTGAAAAGTGGGACTTGTCATGGAATGCGTATTTGGTAAGCCAGAAGAACTACATTGTGGTTGAAATCGATGGGCGTGGCACAGGCTTTCAAGGAGAGAGCAATAGACATTCGATTTATCGGAAATTGGGTACTCTTGAAGCCACGGATCAACTGGAGGCTTTGAGGTTTGCTTCCTTTTAAAAATCCAATCAATTCTTCTAGCACGAAGTTTTTGCATTTATCATTTATTTTTTTCTATATTATTGAAAAAAAAAACAAATCCAGTTACTCTTATCGAAATCTAAAATTCTTCAATTAAATGGAAACTCTTTCATGGAAAGCTCAGACTATTATCCTGCAAAATATCTTTTTTTTGTACTTTTTGTGCAACACCTTGAACTGTGATGCTAGTTAGAACATGTAAGAAAACCAGTGATTCTAATTGTATGGCTATGTTTGAATTACTTGTCCACAGAGATTTAGTCAGTAGACTCCACTACATTGATGGGGACAACATGGCTGTCTGGGGGTGGGGTTACGGTGGCTACGTGACAGCTCTCATTCTTGCTCATGACACTTCCAAGTTATTCCGGTGTGGAATATCCGTTGCTTCTATCACCAAATGGGAATTCCACAGTAAGTTACCCAGGATTTCCATTATCGAAACTCCGAAGCTTAAAATAAGTAACTCATGTAGCAGTAGTCGTAAAATCTTAAATTCCAGGTCTGAAATATACTACATTTCTGCCATTCCAAACGTAAATATACATTGAAAACTATTGAAGATAACAAAGAGAATAGAAAGAGAGAGAGAGATGTGATAAAAGACCAATTTCTCGATAGTGCCACACAGAATATGTACTACCTAAATAGCAAACAAATTCTCATGTGTAACCTTGAAACAAACTTAAAATACAAATATGGTGTGTTGCACAAATTGATATTCACTGAAGTTAACGGAAAGTTGTGAGTAGATTAGCTAGCTAGCTTAACTTACCTACAACCAGACAGGACTACACGACTCTAGTTTTCAATTTGTCCCTTGAATCTAACTTAAGCCTATAAGCTACCAATACTGACACCAGAATACTTTCCCAACCCAACTTCAAAATCGAACTATTTCTGATAAAGTTATGTCTAAGACCTAATTCAAAACGGAGGCCATTGTGTAAATTTCTACAGTTTGCAGGTTTTACTAATTTTCTGACTTGTTCTGAGTTTTGCGCTTATTTTTTCCCATTCGTTGTTCGTTGGATAGAGGAATATGTAATTAGAGTAAACAAGTTTTCTTGGAAAGAATATTTTAATACTCCTCAAAGCCTCAAGATTGATATTCAATTAAGAAAATATTGCATTATAGAAACTCTTTTAAATAATTTGCTTTGAAATAGGTCCGAACTTAGAGGGTTAAACTAATTTAAATCAATCTTCTTATCAAGGCCATAAAAATTTATTTTCATTGAATAGAAGGTTTAAAATGATTTTAGACCGAAACCTAATGGTCTAATCAAAAACATTTTTCATATTCGTTAAATTGTAAACTAACCGTCATTCATCATAAGCATCAGTAAAAAAATGTTAACTGAAAACTTAAATTGTTTTTTGTATGAATTTTGCAGATTCTGCCAAAACGGAACGTTACATGGGGCTACCAAATTACACGGATAATTACCGCGGATATGAGAATGCTGACGTGTCCAGAGTGGTAGGTAAACTTCATGATAAAAATTTTCTCATCATCCAAGGAACTGCTGACGACACTGTTCACTACCAACATACGCTTCATCTTACTAAAGCCCTGATAAAGGGAGGAGTTGCATTCACGGAGCAGGTAAACTTCTTATCGATTCAGAAATATGTCGTTTTAAAATGTAAATCCTCCTTGTAACTCAGTTTTATGATTTCTCATACAGATCTATCCTGACCAAGGGCATACGTTACAAGGAGTCCTAGAGCATTTATATTTGACCATGGAGTCTTTTATTGAGCGATATTTTGACACAATGGACTGGGAAGATTTCGAGAAGGCAAACTTCTTAGGGATTCAAATGTAAATAGCTTATGAATTTTTTTAAGTTTGTTTGCCTGAGTGGTTTTCTGGAAACGCAAGACAAGTTTTCCATCTAATTTTTTGGAACGAATGGTGTTATGAAGTCCTTCTAATGATTCATCGACTGTACCCAGTTTTTAAAATCTTTTACCATTTACCTAATTGTATTGGAATTAATATTCTATAGTTTAAGGAGTTTTAAAGTGATATTACTAATTCACATACACAAAAGCTTTTGAGATTTTCCACAGTTATTATGTTCACTTGCAAAATGAATAGTTATTTAAGGTTGAAAATATTGAAATAAATATTTAAGAATAGAGATATTGCAGGAAAACTTGTAAAAGTTGACTGGCACAAGGTCCTCAGCTCTTGCCAAAGATAATTGTAAATATATCATTCGCTCTAAGGAGATTAGTTGCATTTAAATGTTTAAATTCTACTGATTGAATTGAAAGAACTAGTGTAAACTAGAAATATGTATCAATTAAGAATGCTCGTCAGTTTTATTAATTCGGGCTGACAATGAGTAGAAATTTGGTTTAAGTATTTTTTCTTCATCATTAAATACTGTCCGGTGGGATATAATTCCAATTAGGTTAATCTCAAGAATTAATCTCTTCCTTGAATTTTGTACTTCAGTCACAGAAGAGATCAGAAGCTTCTAATAGATCTTCCTGTTTCTCACGCGTTTAGCACTATCAAACTTGTAAACTTCATTGTTCGTAAAGATTTATCAAATACTTCCCGCAGATTACAGATTAATTTAGATTTAGATGTTTTGTGATTAAGATTATGTCAGACTTCAGATTCTACGACTAGGAACGTGTATTGCTAGCCAGGCTGCTGTGAAGTGTGATGAACTGATTGAGTAACAATAGTTTCAAAAGCTATCTAACTAAGTTGCGTATGAGGTTTGAAATTGTTTAAAACAGAAAATCAGAAAAAATAAATCTGTATTTTAAATTTTCATGTCGAAATGAACTTAGCATTTGTAAATATTAAGTTCAAAAATGAATGTTTACCTGAATAATTTAGTAAGTTTTAGCTATGATGTAGGTTTCCTCGTTACTAGATAATTTTAAATCTGTGTATGTGGTAGTAGAGTTTAAGACTTGTTGTTATTGTATTTAAATAGTCTGAGCTACGAAGTCTCGATAGTTATCCGAGTGATCAGGATTTAAGTATGTGGCAAACGCTTACAATCCAAACTGCTTCTGTTTGCTTACAATATTTTAACATAATTAATGTTCAATTTTGACTTTGAATTTAATTATTCACTTAATTATCTAACAAAGTTTACCAAACTACCATCAGTATTCAGTATTGTAGGTTTGAGGATTTGCATTTCTATAGCTTTGTGTGAAGTTTTCAAAATGCTATTTGAAAATTCTAAAAGGTCTATGATTTAAATTTTTGTAGAAAAAGAAAGAAGCTATTCTTTACATGAAGCAGTGGTTACAATGAAGCAAACACCACACAAAGTCCACGGTATTGAAAGGAAAAATATTTTGTGTGTTAAGAAAAGTTTAATTTTAATTAATATAGGATGTCAAGTTTTAAAATGTACTGTGAGCGAATAATCATTCCAACTTGAACCTCCTGTCAATGGAACAGAATCTTTGATCCCCTAAATCTGTTGTAAAGTTTTATTCAAGTTAGCACTAGGTTATTAAAGTGTCGATATTCCATCCTATAAAATTACCCAAATCCAAAGTATCTGGAATAGATGTAACTGGTAGTTGATAGATAATTCATAGTGCAACAAGTTTCGTCGAATCTATGACTGTCCAAGTCATCAGTAGTTATTTTAAAGGATGCTGTGATACAGATTAGTAAGCAGACAAAGGGTACGGGGTAAAAAGGTTTCATGTAGAACTGACGGAACCTCCATAAAAGAAACAAGCAGATTCGAATGTTTTACAATTACACCAATGCAGCATGTTAGTAGTTATGTGTGGGTCGTAGTACTCGTAGTTATCATCCGTTTTTTGTATCATTGTGACGTTTCCCGTGTCATCAGAAAATGTGCGTCGTCTCTAGCTCTGTAAAATCTGTCATTTTCTACACATATTTGAGGGTTTAGAGAATGTAATTTAGGTACAGAGAAGGTTGGATAAACGGGTAAAAAGAACATCGGGAGTTTGGTAGGGAAAGTAGGCATAAATTTAGGCTAAGCTTTCTTCATGGATAAAATATAAATATGCGCCCCCTTACAAATCTAATGTTAAATGTTATCTTGCAAACGATGTAATTCCCTTTTTAAAAGATGTATTAGTTTTGAATAGGATTGGAAAAGTGAACTCTCTAAAACCGATCTCTGGTGGTCAAGTTTCCAAATGTATAGACATAATATAATATCAATGTTGATGTGGACACGAGATCTGTTACATTGGATGGAACTTCTAAAACAAATTTTACATATTTATTTAAGAATTTAGGTACTGAATGTGATTCACAAAGAGCTGTAACTGTAACGGAACATTATAATATTATTTATTACATTATCGCGATGGTTAGACGAGATTATAAATGGAATGTTAAAGGTGTCTCAAGAAAAAGTTGAGTACGTGGCTAGTCATTACTTCTTAACATGTAGATCATTGTCTGGAAAGATACTTTAAGAAGATATTGTGCTAAAAGGATTTGAAATTTACTTTCTACGTAGGTATGTTATTCAACCTCAAAATCGTAATAAAGGTACTGTATTGCCATATGTTGAAAAAACAATATTGAATACGTTTCTTTGGATTCACTGGATTGAGATCAATCTCACATACTACACGTTACACATGGAATATTCAAACTCTTCATGTTTTGAATTTAAGAAACACATGGATTTGGCTGTTTTAAATCTTCACTTCGTCGGTAAGAAGAATGGAAAGCATGGGTAGTGGATATTGACTACAGGCATCACAAAGGATTACGAACCAGGGCCACTTACCTTGCCAAGTGTTTTTTTTTCAACTCAATGATCTAACAAAGGTTAGCACACACGATTAACAGACCGTAACAAACAATGACACAGCCTTAGAATATATTTGAAGCACTATGACTTGAGAGTCTGGAGCCGATGGGTTCTTGAGTTGACCTTAGTACAAGTAGAGAAATCTTGAGGAAACGGTATTCTACACAATCAAAGGTTGCACACAGACACTATTGTTACACCCACCGATAGTATTTTATAGTAATAACCACATTACTATGCTTAGTATCACAACAGACATTAGAATTTCAGGATAGGCTAAGTCAATACGGAGCAAAGGTTAATCTCGAGAGAATGGAGTGTCAAACATCGAGAGAACATACAGCATCCATTTCATCACATTCAAAAATCCAGATGCATCTCTGAATGGTCAAAGGAGCTTAGGGCACATTAGCGGAAATGGCGACTAGTCGTTGACTTTATTTTAATTTCCAATGACTACGTACTCTTCATATCATCATCATATCTCATCCGTCATAATCTTCGAATTTTCCTCCTTTGTTTAATCCTGTTCCTAATTCCTTTGGAGTTTGCTTACGAAAGCAGTCCACAAAAAATGTCTCAATCGATTTGTGCACGTGCAATTTGGCTCCATTCAATCCATGAGGTTCATCAGGGTAAACCTATGGATAAAAAATCCCATCTTATAATCGCTTTAAAATAACAGTTAGGAAAGCCAGGAGCCATTTGTCTCATATTTTCTCTTGTAATGTTATAATGCTTGATTTCCTCCCACCTGCTGTCTGAAAAGTATTTTCTTTTGAATGAGAGCCTTAGCAAGGAGCATACTGTGCTGAATATGGACATTATCATCCGCTGTCCCATGAACCAAATAGAACATCTTGCTCGCAAGTTCATCCACATTCCTTGTAACATCACTATCAGCATAGCCTTTGTAGTTATCACTAACATTTGGTTTCCCCATGTACCGTTCCGTGTATGCAGAATCTAGAATAGACATTAAAAGTCAGGTTACTCCATGCATATGGATGTCTCCTTGTGTAATTCATTATGCTAGTTTCCCAACAGCTTTAGCTCTGAATAGAGAGTATTCTTTGAAATACTGTGTACTTGTACCTACCATACAATTTCCAATTGGATACAGGCGCAATGCTCGCTCCGCAGTGGAACAGATCTGTAGAATCTTTACTCGTCATGATCATTGCAGTCAAGTAGCCACCAAAACTCCATCCCCAGACTCCAATCTTTTTCTGGTCCACGAAATGAAGAGAGTCTCGAAGGTGCCTTTACACACATAAGAGAAAATGTCTATAGATTTTTCTTACAGGACCACAAACTCTATATTCAAAGCAACAAGGCACTCTGATCTCTCAGCTCTCCAGCTTTCACATACAAAGGGAGAAATCTACTGAACTTTCTCCAACTTTCACCACCAAGAGTGGGAAACTGTTCAATAGATGGGGCCTACTGGAGGATTGATTGAGTGATGAAATAACGAAGAATAGGTAGGAGAGAAAGTAATTTCTTCCATGACATGATGACATACCGTACAACTTCAATCTGATCTGCAACCTCAAGTTCGCCAAGTCTGTAGTAGACTTGATGCTGAAATTCCCACCCGCGTCCACCGCTTCCACGTCCATCAATTTGGGCCACAATGTAGTCTTTTTTACTTGCGAGATAGGTTGAAAAATCAACACCCCATCGTTCTATGGCGAGTTGAGTACCAGGCCCACCATATCTAGATAAATTTAGAGAATGTTAATGGGATTAAATTGTAAAATGATGATCAGAATTCTTGCTTGCTGCTCATTGATTTTGTAAAGACGACTCACACATTGAGGACCAATGGATATTTTGTAATTTCATCTTCCCTCAGTCCAGGAGGTAGTAAGAGTCTCACTTGAACTGTGTGACCTGCCATCAAATGCACGGCAAACGTCCGAGTTTGGGGGTATGCCACTGTGTTACTGAGGTGTATAAGTGCGTCGTTGCTCTGAAGAACCTGGAGAAATTTTTTGTATTAGTTTTATCCGTATGGCTAATAATTCATGATTGTGCACAGTAGTTTTTCTTGAACATAAGATTTGAAACGCAATAAAATTTTCTTTCAACTAATCCTTATTTATAAATCAATATAACAAGAAATAAATGTAATCGGAAACATGTTTTCGCCTCTCTTTCAAAATCGTTTCAAAGCAACGAAATCCCAAACGTAGAGTCGAGTAATACCAGTCTTTTGAAATCATGGGAAAAATACAGATACATACACGAATATCGAACTGAGTCTGAGTAAAATGCCTTTTTATAATTCAAGTTCTGTCCTACCACTTTTCTTTCTTTAGAAATATTTCTTGAGCCAAACTTTCCGTTTCAAGAAGGTCTCAAGATAAAAAAAATTCTCGTCGCCTGGTGCCTTAAGCCTTACGTCAAAACTGAAAAGCCTTTGGGGAGAATCCTCAGGACTGTGGAAGAATTCTGAGGCTCAAGGAACAAGTAAATCCTTTTTGTCACAAATAACACATTTTCTTTACAATGCTCGCTCAAAAGTGGACGCGTTTTTTTTTTGAACTCAGACAAATCGAAATAAGCTATCTGGATACGACACATGGAGTTACAAGATATTTTCTCAACGAATCATCCTACTTTAGGTATTTAGATGATTTCACAAATAGAAGAACGAACCGAGATAAGGCGTAGGTTATCCGTTTGATTTTCAGTCGAAGAATTGAAGGTGGAATTGTCTTCAGGCATAGTTGCATACATGGCAACAAATGGAATTTGAGGTCCACTGCATTCAAGAACAAAATAACTTCTGGCCGAGCTGAATTTCATGTTAGTCACAAAAGAACATGATTTATTGTTCGTTAGAACAGTCCGACTGTCACTTCCTCCAACTGTTCTTTGGGTATTAACTAATTTGGATGGGTCTTTTTTTATTTCCTGCTGTTGCTTCTGTCCTACTTGCTTCGGAGCTATTGAAACAGAATCACTAGTTTATAATCCCTCTACAATACTCTTCTTATAATCTATAGTATATGATATATAGAATTTATTATATTTCCTGTACGACTTGAATCTGTACAGTCAATCCGTACCATGATGCTCTGCTCCCTTCCCTGTGATTTTTGGTGGCTTCGTTGTTCTACCGTTTCTGGATGGAGCTGAAGCATTGTTAATTTCTTCGCAGAGAAGACATTCAGGACTATGCTCTGTAAATGGCTGCTCCATTTTCACTCGAAATAATCTCCTTTGCCCAGGTTGAGTTGATGGGATTGCAGTGAAGTAGCTAAAATAAAATAAAATCAACTCTTGTTGTGGTCAAAGTCATTTAAAATGTGACTTTCTGTCCAAAGAAGTTTCCCTAATAAAAATCTCCGTTCCCAAATACCGATCCTCTGGTAATGTATTTTTCTGGTTTACCACTGGGTCTAAAAATTGTATTCTCTGAAGCGTGCTTGGATCTAAAAAGTTATTTATGCTCAGAAATGCATCTTATAAGGGATTTAAAAGGTTTAATATTGTTCACCCTCATAATAGTTGCATTAACGTTTCGATTCAAAAATCATAACTTTTGGGATCTAAGTCACCACTAGTCATAAAAACAATCAACTGCCTTCTTCCTCAGGGTTTCTAAACAATTTCATTACGATGGCTAGATCTGAAGATGAAAGAAAAGGACAAAAGAGAAAAGCAGTAAAAAAAATTCTCCCTTACACAAGTTTATTCTCCTCATCCCAGGCGTTGATCTTGACAACGTCGTAATTCCCATGAGTTACTGGATGACTTCGTTGGTTAATGGTGTCCACTAAGATCAAATGATCAAAGAAGCCATTCTCACCATCTCGTATGGGAGCGATTGTGATGAAGTTTTTGGAATCTCCGTTCTTGGTGAAAATTGGGAATTGTGTAGTTTCCACCCAGCCTCGCTTATCCGCTGTGATTCGGTACACCTGGGACAGAAACAAGAAGACTTTATTGTCAGTATGCACACTATATTTATGCTATCAAACATACATCTATACATACGTATATATTTCTACAAAAAATCAAATACTCCATCTCCATGTACTTCAAATCTCTAATGCATTTCAAATCCTCCCATTTAATCCTTATTTTAACAGCCTCCAATTCCATTTAATAATGTAAATGATTGATGAATGTTGATTAAAGCCCCACTACTTTCTCTTCCACCTCGTGGCCCCTGCACTACCGATAGACAACCAATGGCATGATTTATTTATTACTACCTTCGGCTATGGCCATGTATTAGCATCTGGAGTTGTTCTGAAGCATAATGTAGTAACTTTGAGCTTTGGACCAGGAAATCACATCAACTTTACATCGTTCTCTCAGCCTAGATTATACCCAACTGAATGTGGGGTGAGAGTGCGTGCTTAACTAAATTCTAATGGTACACCAAGATGTACTTTGTGGGTGTCTCGTCGTACAAATCGAATGTGGTCGTTACATCCAAGCACAGACGACTAAATTCCAATCCGTTATCCTTCAGATTTGATCTGAGG
Source organism: Agrenia bidenticulata (assembly GCA_034694785.1). NCBI lineage: Eukaryota > Metazoa > Arthropoda > Collembola > Entomobryomorpha > Isotomidae > Agrenia > Agrenia bidenticulata. The sequence goes on along the minus strand of JAQFYM010000020.1, from coordinate 6,185 downwards.
GATTTTTCCCTCATACTTTTACTTGGTGCAGTTATATATGATAGAACAATGCAATACATACATATTTTGCAGCTAACACCATGCTCCCTTGTTTATTACGCGGATGTGATGAGAGTAATACTTGAGCTTATTGAGCAGCTCATGCAGAATTTCTACAAACTCATCAAGATCGTGACATTAAATGAAAGCCTATGAGACTGCAGCAGGCAGGCTTCGGAGATGATTTTTGTGCCGAACCTTAAGCAAAGTCTTTTTTCTAGGACACTATTTATTTATATACAAAGAAATCCTATATGCAATATAATAGATAATGAGCTTTCTGGTAAAACAAATCCAGCTTTCACCACATGGATGCCAACTTGTAATAAAATTCAAGTCGGGGATAATTTGAAAGCTTGCCAGAATGAAAGTCATGGAAGTCATCAATCGGTGCAGTTTGAACAGCTACTGGCTACAGCGCAAAACCCACTGTTAGAGGATAAAGTTCTCAGGAAAGAAAATGACTTTTAATAATGCCGAACCAAACAGGAAGGTTTAGGTTCAACTGCCAAGGCTTTTTCTCCGTCAACTACATATGCTTGAAGCTAGAGAAGATAGGACATAATGAGATGGGCATGTAAACATAAAGAAATCGCATTGCCAGAGAAGGGCTACTACTTCATCCATAGGCTCCAAAAGCTTCCCTGACCGTATTTATCTAGCAGAAGAGTTTCATATAAATCAACTTGCTCAACAACAGGGTACTTCTCTACCCCCAATGAATAACATGGACGTCCGGAGATTTTCCCACAGATACTTATTTCGATAAAGAATTTGAGTATTTTATTACCTCCTCACATATCCCGCTCTTTACTGGACATATGGATATGATAGACAAATTGTAGGTTCTGGCCGTCCAGACCAAAACCATGTCGGTACTTCGAATCCAACCCGCTGCGACGATGTAGTGATCCCTGTAAATATTTTAGTGTACAATACATATACAATTTCTTGAATCGTGCAACAAGAGAGCTTGAGGCTTTGTTTAATGAAGTAATAGAGTTTCTTAATTAAAAAAAATTATGCAGACACGCTTCCGCTTTTTCTGGCCATCAAACTGATAGATAGCTTAGACCCCGAGTAATTACTTGACTTTCTCGTGGCTTAACAATAAAGAAGCTAATCTTCTACTTCAGTAGACAAATCCATTAAGACTCAGCAGAATTTATTTAATATTCTTTGGCATCGTAAGTAATTAAGAATTTTAAGGACCGGAAAGGGAGACACTTTAGCATCTTGAGAGAGAATAGGGCACGTACTGCAATGCAGGTTATCTCCGCTTTTCAGTGGCATTTTATGGATGCAGAAAGTGCACGTGTGTGTTTCTTTATTCTTTGTAAATGTTTGATCTGGCTTGGAAAGTTAGTTTCCATTTCTTCTAAGCTATGACACCCTTTGCCATTCTGTATCTCCTTCATTTTCATTACACTCTTGGAAGTCAGACTTCCAAGGATGATTAAAGTTTAAGTAATTATATCTCAGTTTTGGCTAAAATATCTCTCAACAATGCACCTTGGAAATAACTAAGATATAATTGAGCTTAGGTCAGGAGAACCACTCAATTTCTCTTCACATCTATACAATCATTTTTTAGGATAATAAAAGATATTAACTCCGTTACAGTAGAGAGCAGTCGGATGCAGGAGCTGAACGGTTTAAAAACAACTCTGTTCTGAGATAAGTAATCAAATAGTTTCTAATAGTACTGCGAATTTTAGTTTACCCCTTCCATTAAAAGTGCCGGGTATGGTTACCAAAACAAATTTTGACCAGTACTGGATAGTTCTCCTCCGTATACGCTTTGAACTGAACAAATGGCCTAAATGTTTAATCAAAGTCTAAACGTAGCAAGAATTTGTCTCTATCTTTTATGATTCATGAGTTGACTGGGAAGATGAAAGCTAAGCTACTGAAAATATATCTAAACAGCAGCTTTTCGTTCCTATTCGTAATAAGGAATTTTGTTTTTATCGTCGCGAGAATATATAAATAGCATTTTTAGATTATGGAAACTCCATACTTGAACTACTTTAAAATGAATTTTCTAGTTCCCAAAAGTCCAGATCTTATAAAGTAAGAGGGAATTCAAAAACGGGATTTTACATCATATGCATTAGTTTATAGCAATATAAATTCGTTCATTTTGGTTTAAGCACTACAAACGAGATTAAAACAACTTTAGTTGATCCAGTAGCGTTATTAAATTTTATGGCTGTTACAACTATATGAATGGAATTTTTTTTTAAATATTAAATTGAACTTACACATTAGATATCCCTTCAGGGGGCACAATCTGTTTGGATTTAGATGGTGAACGTAGATCTACGGAAGACGCTGTCACCGTTGGATTGTTCGTTCCAGGCTGCAGGTGTACATATCCAATTTAAAACAAATCAATAGCATTGATCGCATGGGATATAAGCCTATAAATTACACTGTCAGTTTTCCAAGACATTTGTCTCGAAACAACAACTACTCCGTCTTACCATTTCACTATATCATGATAAAGCCATTGCTAGAAAGTGTCAAGTTGACTGACAGATACTTAAACAATAGATTTCGTACAAACCTTAGGATAGCGAAGTGATTTTATCCTTGGGTAAATATACGGATCATCCACAGGTCCATATTCTAGCATGTGATGCTCCCCAACAAGGGAATCATTGAACGTTAGATAAAGTAGACTCTGGCCGTCAGATGAAAACCACAAAGCAGAATTGGTGCCAATTATCTCCTCTGCAAGAAAACAAATTTATTTCATTGTAATCAAATTGTGAGCAAGATTTATATTTATTTTAGTGACGCAGTGCTGCTGTGAATGGAAGAAAACAATACACCTAGAACTGAGACTTAGTAAGTCCCTCATTGCAGCAGCTTGCATCGCATATGGAAACTTTAAGCTACGACTGTATTACGACTTGAGAATTGAGCCATGAATTTTTAGAATCATTCCCAAATAAATACACATTGCTTGTCTCACTCACTCAACCCAGCAAGATACCTTATGGCTGCTGTGGAATATAAATATGATTTACAAGGTTTTTCCTGACGTACCGCAGATATTTAGCCTAATGGAATTTCCTGAAGTTGATAAACTACACATGCTTCTAAATCTCATCGATTTATTAGAGCGGAAACGTGGTAAACACCTAGTATTCTTTCTTTGGGGCATTTTCCGTAGAATATTTATAAATCCCTGTATTAGAATTAGGTGTCGTTGAACAAATGTAGGCTGTAGCTCACGATCACGACAGGGAAACTACGAGTACAACAAGTTTGTAGGTTCGGGGCTTCAAGTGGATGAAATCGTGAGACAGTGAAAAATGTCTGACGAGAGCTTTTAGTAACGTTTACACTTACATGTAAAGGGAGCATCAACATTTCCTTTTTTTTTCTCTCTAAATATAAAAGAAATAAAACGAAGCTTCGGCTTGTCCTTGTCTGAGTTAGTGGGATATTGTTTGAATTTGTCTTTGGTTTGCTAGGATGACTACCTATTTAAACAACTTCAAACTTTTATTTGACCACACGAGATGGACATTGAGGGGAGATATATATTTTGTTAACTGTTTAAGAAAAGGAATAGATGAGTCTTCTGTAAAGTTTTAAACCACTTTTAGGGGGGTAAACCAAAGCTCGAATCCTTTGGGATTTTGAAACAGGGTAAAGAACACTAATGATTTCCCATTACTCCTATCCTGAAAAAGGAGAGAGGCTGGAAATCAAAATTGAAATCATAAGTAATGGAACCTATTATGATCATAATGCAGAAGGAAATTGTTCCATTAGGAACCGTCAATTATAATAGGATAATGGAGCAATGGCTTTTTTTTATCAGGGCTCAAATTGATTTTCTCTAGAATAATAAATGATTCGTGGGGAAAGCTCTGAATGAACAGGATTTTGAGCATTTTGAACATTTTGATTGATTATTTATTCAATTTATGAATTTTCTCCCCATAAATGGCTTCAATTAAGAATACACTTGCCTTCATAGATCCAGTCTGGAATTCCATTGTAGATCACCCCAGGCTGCCCACTGCGAGTAATTCTATGACTTTTCGTGTCTTTTGCATTTTCTTTGTAGTAAATGTCTCCATTGTGCACCAAAATCAATCCTTGCCCTGATGGGGACCATTTAGCTAGTTGGAATGTCGAATGCTCTTCTGTTCCACTTGCGGATACAGGCTCCACTGAGATCGGCTTGGAATCCCTTGAAATCAAATAAGTCCAACTTTTAACCTTGTTGTTTATTTAGCACATAACATTATCTTGAAATTCTCGCATTCATAAAAATTGATGAACAATTATGCGACTACAATCAATCCCAACTGCGGTTACAAAGTTAAAACTATTGTGTCTGCACCACTGGGCTCTACTCGATCAATTGATGCAGTAGTTAGATTAGAATAGGTAGTTAGACAGAGAAACAAGTAGTTTCTGGTTTACAATCTAACCTAAAACTTTTGTAATTTGGGTAAGCTCTTAAGCATGTTAATTATTTCATAATCGTTAAGTTAATCTCTCAAATTTTATGGTAGAGAAGTTGTTGAAGATGATTTTAAAGTTTAGAGCTGTCGTTTGCACTTGCATTTTCATCCAAGATCACATTAGTCATTCTATCCATGGTTGACCACGCAAAGAAAGAGGAAACCCTGGCTAGCAGCACGAACTTATGCCTCACAGAAGGACGAGAGTAGTGAGGAGAAAGGAAAGCTCGCTGTGTGAATACAAATGGCCAAAGGCTCCATCCTTCAGGTCGACTTTGCTACTTCACTAGCTCCAGTTTTCAACTCGACTTAAGTTTCAATTCAAATGGGAAATAAAGATAATGGAAACTCTGGAAAGAAGAGAGGAAAGGGAAATAGACCAAAATTATTGTAGGACTCGGTGTTTCCGTTCCTACATTTTTTTAATAACTATAAGCGTATCTGTTGGCATGTTATAGTATAGCAAGTTTTTACTCGCCCTCACAGTGCTTGTCGTTGCGGGTTAATCAGGTTTTCCCTAGCTAGTTAGGATGTACTTAGAGTAAAAAAGAAAAGGCTCAGGAAGGACTTCAAAGCAACAAGTTTTAATCTCAAAAGTGAAAATTATAGGACAGAGAAAATTAAGTGACTGCTCTGCTCAGAGTTCAGAGTGACAGTGAGGAGAAAGTTCATCTTTCCCTCCTCTTACAAACAGTAATACAACACAAATACATACATTTACATTTCCATGACAACACATATTAATAAATGACATAGCTACGGGTTTGGTACTTCGCTGTCATCGACATTGTCCCCCACCGTGTTGGACTCAGGTTCATCACGAATCTTCAATACGTCGAGGACAGCTATCTTTGATACTGGTCGACGAAAGGTTCCAAGGTTGGTCTTGACATCAGCGACTCGTACCTGACCGTCTTTCCCAGGGTAAGTAGCGACGATTCTTCCTCTGGGCCACACGTTTCTTGGAAAGTTTGGATCCACAATGACGACGACATCACCAACGTTTACCGGATTCACCTTCCCATGCCACTTCTCCCTCTTAATTAGAGTAGGAAGAAACTCCCGTACCCATCTTCTCCAAAATAAGTCTGTTAGACGCTGCGCCTTTCTCCAATTCTTCCTCAGGCAGATGTCGTCTTCTGAAAAGACTCCTAACGCTTGAGCTGGGCTTGAGGTACCGATGAGGAAATGGTTCGGAGTGAGACTTTCTGGGTCCATTGGATCCACCGACACATGGGTAAGTGGTCGGCTATTAACAAGGCTCTCGGCTTCTAATAAAAGGGTTAATAAAATTTCTTCTTTAGGAGCTCTTTCTTTAAGGATGGAACTCAGAGTGGTCTTGACAGACTGAATGAGACGTTCCCATGCTCCGCCCATGTGAGGTGCTCCAGGTGGATTAAAGTGCCACTTGATCCCTTTGACTCCCATGGTAAGTTTGATTGTTTCTTGATCCAACTCCTTGATAGAGGTTTTTAGCTCATTATCAGCTCCTCGAAAGTTTGTCCCATTATCCGAGTACATTTCACTTGGATATCCTCTTCGAGCTGACATTCGCTGGATTGACATGATGCAGGAATCCGTCGTCAGACTTGCAGCAAGTTCCAGGTGGATCGCCCGAGTTGTGAGACAGGTGAATAGCACTCCATATCTCTTCTC